>RJWH01006647.1:0-51155 GCA_004363575.1 Solenodon paradoxus
AACCAAACAAATCCACATAGGCATCTGTAAGGATCAACACACACACACACACACACACACACACACACACACACACACACACACACGTACCTTTGCTTTTGTTTCAAATTTTTTTGCCTCACTTGGTGTACAGGAGATATTGAGAATAGTTAGTCCCCCAAATGGAATTATTCCTTGTGATGGAACAATATTAACAGTAGACGAAAGACTCTGGTTACAAACCTGTAATTAAAATTTACAGAAATGCTTCATTACCTTTTGGGGTTTTAAAAGGTACAGGCAGGCAGACAGGCAGGAGGAGAGGAAGAAGAAGCACTTCTATTTTTCTAAATTCAGTTGTTCATCTTGGTTTTGCACCCTGGCCCCAGGATGCGAACTTGAAACCTGGGTCCTAAGGATGTCTATGGACTGAGCTCTTGGCTGGAGGTAAGAGAAGTCTGCTGCTCCACTAGGTCGCACCTAGTGGACCTAGGTGCTTCATTATCTTTTAAAGTTATTTTAAAGTTATTTGCTCCAAAGAGTTCACAGTTAAGTTTTCAATCTAGAACTTAAAAATCACACCCCCTGCCCCCACACAAGGGAAATTGGTTAAGATATTATGGGGGGTAAAAGAACAAAGAGACTCCAGACTTAACACTTAAGCAACACAGTAGAATGGATGTCCTCATTTGTTTGGGCAGATGATTTGTAAATATAAAGCCTGAATGAGAGATTTCAAATGCTAACCTCTATTGTCCCTAATGGGAGATCTTATTATTTTCAGTTAAAAAAAAAAAAGACAAGCACTGTAAATAATTTGAATCTGGATCAACAACTATAAATAGAGTAACTTTAGAAAGGTCTTGATCTAGGTCCTAGCTTCTACCATAATAGTGCTAATGACAGAGTGAAAATGAGAAAAGGAAAAGTATCTATTTCAATATGGAGTGTAATATTAACCACATATATATTTCTTAATTTTGATTTTTTTTTTTTTTTTTTTTTTTTACAAAACATCTACCTGTTTTCGATCAAACAAAATACAAAGAGGAGAAAGGGTAAGAGAAAGGGAGAGACTAACAAAGGAAAGGAGGAGAAACTATTTTTATAGGATATTAAAAGGACAAAGGAGACTGAATGTACTCAAATAATTCTCGTATGAATTACCTAAAATATTAGTATTAATTTTTAAACACTAAAGTATTAATGCGACCATTTTCACGGAAAAAGTTCAAATTATAATGTGACCTGTGCAAATAAGAACCCAAGTTTCTGGTTTACCTTGAAATAAGCATGGTTTTGTCCTATATTGTGAAGAAAGGCCTTCTTCCAAGTTGTTAACCCTTGAGGGCAATTACTGAAGACTACTCTTGACTCCAAAAATGTGACCTTGGGGTGACTAATCTAATAACAGGAGGAAAAAGGAAAACATAATTGAAATAATAAATATTTTCATTCCCTATCAAAATTTCCTGTTTTCTAAAATGTGAGGTGTTATCAGATGCCATGATATATGTAAGAGAAATGAAAATAGAAAGGAATATTTAAAATATACTTCTAAACTGAGGATGGCAGAGGGCTTAAGAGAACTCTGTGGAGGAAGTAAATCCAGGACTGAGAATCATGTAGATTAATCACTTAAGGAACTCTTAGAAATATAACGTCTAAGCAACTAGGTACAGGGTGTTACCATATGCTATGCAAAAGGGAAAAGAGTTCAAGAGTCACCTAAGTATGAGAAATCATGTGCAAAATGAAGTTATCAAGGCATGTTTCTACTGTAAGTCCTTTCATAGAACTTAATAAACATGATTTATACCCTGCTTATATGAGAACAGGGAGGTATAGTTCAGAATTGCATGAGTACAGGACTCCCTCACTTTATCCCACAAAAATCACTGCACATAACTAGTGTATCACAGAACACTTCTTGGAAATATTTATATTATATACTTGTCCCATGCTATAGAAAAGCAAATAATAATGAAGAGGAACTAGAACCCAAGTTTCGCAATTCCTCCATTCAGTGTGTTTTATACTAGCCCCTACTGTCTTTGTCTATGATAAATTCTTATTGTCCTAGGAGGTTTTAATATATTCTTATAATGATGTGAAAAATATGATTTGGGTAATTGGAACAATAAATTTTCAAACAAAGCTAACAGAAGAGGAAATGGTCAAGTAAGTCCTTCATAAATTAATAAATCTCAAATGAACGATTTACTTAAATACTTCCTATTCCTTCATCTTTACTGTCTTAAGAGCAGTACTTCACAGGTCATTTAATATTAAGGACTTCAAGAATTTGCCCCAAAATAAGCTAATTCATTATTCTGTTACCCAGAGTTTAATTCTTAAACAATCCTAGTGCAGGGTAAGTGGAAAACAAATTTTTCAGAGGTTAACAGCAAAGACTGTGAAGGCAGATAGATCTAGATATAAATTCCAACTAGGGTATTTATTGCATGTGTGAAAGTGGATTAGTTAATTTAACCACCCTAATCCTCCATTTTCTCAGTCATTAATTGAGATTATTACTATTTGCCTTATAGTTATTTTAAAGATTAAATTAGAAAATAAACAAATAGTATTTAGCATTGTGCCCCACACAGCAAAAAAAAATGCAAGAAATTATACCTATTATTAATGCTAAACCTAAAGAAATGGTTCATCCTTTATCTGCTAGTCTGGGGTGAATATATGGGTATATTTATATGAGAAACGCTGTCAAACACAGTTATAAAAATAACAGTTAAAGAGCTGTGCATGTATGCTCACCAAAGACAGTTCTTACAAGAATGCTAATAGAAGCACTACTACATCAGCTAAAAATTTTAAACTATTCAAATCACTATCAGCTGTAATGGAAAAATGAAGGTAGAGTCAGTCATACAATGGAATATTATTCAGAAATGAGAATAGTCTACTACCACAAATACCAGCTTCAATAAATCCCACAAACCTAATGATAAACAAAAGAAGCCAGCCATTAAAATAAGAAAATATGAGGTTTGACTATATGTATATAAAGTTCAAAACCAAAGTTAATCCATGCTCCTAGAAGTAAGGATGTGATGACCCTTGGAGAGACCTAGTGGCTGGAAATGTGGCCTGAACTGGGGGGTGGTGCTTCTGTGATGCTAGTCACATTCTGTTTCTTGATCTCCTTGACTATGTATAAGCTTCAAAGGAGTTATTCATCTGCAAATATTAAATGAGTACTACATCATTTATAATACACGACCCTTTCTGTATGTAGACTATATATTAACAGAAAGTTTTTAGAAAAACAATAAGCAAGTGTAACATAGTAAAAGCAGTAGAAGCCAGCTTATTTCAAGCCTGGAGCAGAGGGAAGACCCTTCTGATTTCCGAATGCCACTTGGCATCATTAAAGTGAATGAATCTCTTATCTCTTAAGACTACAGGCTCCTTCATTGTTGAAATGTGTAAGAGCATGATCATAGCCTAGAGCTAGAAAAGGGATTTAGTAAACCAGCATTTGGCTCATGTCAAGTTACAAAGAACATTGGGAGGAAATTTAGTACACAAGTGGATTCCTGGTGATTAAGAAGCATGAAGTTAAGGCCTTCTGAGCTCTACCACAGAAAATTTAAATTACATACGGACACTTTCATTGTATTCATATTTGTATTATAAGAAGTATATTCTATAAAATCGAATTGTCTGTATTGCCTTGCTAGATAATTTACATGATCCATTTCACACTGAATTATTGTGATTTAAATGTTAACAATACAACGCAGTAGCACAAAGATATAATTTTCTCTTTTTCTTTTGTGTCAATTCATGAAACATTTTATTTCCCAGTGGCTCCCATGAGGCGCTAATAACAATCCAGTATTACGGACAGAAATTATTGGCTATTTGCTAACTATAGGTTAACACTACACATTTTTTAGTAATGTCTTCATTTATGGTTGAAAAGTGGTTATAAGAAGATGCTAAGAGAATTTAGTTAACCAAGTAATAAATGTAAAATCACTATTTTACTAATACATTGTATACACTCATTTACACACATAGATGTATATCCAACCAACTTATAGCCCTCAAAATAAAAATTATATTCAAGTAAAATCATTACAGGCACAACACATTTTAGTGTCATCGCGTTTCCTTCAGAGATTTGAAGAATAAATTCTCCCCTTTCTGGAGAACTGAAACCTGGCAGCCATGTTACTTCACAATCCATTGTGGAGTTTGGGTCAATAGTACCTAGAGGGGATTTAGAGACAATAAGACATTTAATCACTTTAATTATGTATAATTAATATATGTGCATATATATCATGAGTAAAATTAAGAAACAGTTCTATCTTAGAAAACATCAATCTACTCTTACATTCTCCCCTTCTGATATCTACTATCTAAACAAAAATCCAAAATATACTATGTCTCAGGAAGAAACAACATAAAAGTTAATTTAGAACAATTCATCGTAGCTTTACAAAAATAGAGAGATATAGCTAAATGTATTATCCAGGATGTAAAATCAATATAGTGAAGGGGAGATAATAAAAATTACTTGATAAAAAGTTATTCTCTATTTACAAAGAAGAAAAAATTGAATAATATATAAATATCCTGAGTATCAAAAGAAAAATGACCTAAGAAAAATCTGGGTATATAAATTATGCATACTTCCTTCAATACTATCTAAATACGTTTGAGTATTATATCATCTGTCTTCTAAATAATCACAAGTACTTAAACTACATTTGGAAATAAACGCCTGTATTTTTATACTTTGTTTGAAATATTTTTAAGAGGTGTTATGAGCAACGACCCCCCAAAATACTGAAATTTCCCCTCTAAAAATAAGAGTTTTCTAAACATCATGAGAAGCATAACTGGTGCTCCAGGTTATAATATTGTAATCCCACTTCTCTTTTGACAAATTAATCATTGCCATGGCACTTCCAGGGCAGCCACAAGGGGGAAGCCCAGCCCATTCAGCCAGGGTTAGGAAGGAGAAACACAAGGAAAAGTGCCTGTGTGCTGTGCTTTTCAGATGCCCTTAGTGCCATGTCATGAGCTTACTCAGAACCTAGAGGTGGAATGCAGATAATATAAGTATGTAGCAAAAACCTGTATAAATTTTATCTGGAATCTCTGCAATCTGTAGGAATATTTTCTCTTTCACCTCTGATTATTCTATTTATTTTCTCTAGATTGGGGCAAGAGCCAGTATAAATAGTATTAACAATAAAACAAAAGTGCATGCCCGATAAATCTGCTAAATACTGATGGACGTACACCCCACATGCCTAACAAATTCTAATCCAGGATGGTACTAAATCAACCCAGATTAATAAAAAGCTTATTGTGGTTGTATCAATGATGTCCAGTCTTAATGATGGGATAACCTTACTCTTTCATTTGTTAAAGCTGTCAACATCATCACCTATATATCCACACTAAAGTTAAAAGAATTTAAGCTACTATTTAAATTTGTTTATTATATATATATATATATATATATATATATAATGTCTGATACTCACAAGAAAGATAAACCTAAGGCAAGATTTCTATAAACCAGAACACCTCTGTGAAATGAAATATACTCTATCTCAAATGACGAATATTCCAAAATTAGAGATGAGGGAGACAGGAGAAAGGAAAAGAAGAGAAGGCAAGGAAGAAGGGAGGGAAGGAAAGGGAGGGAAGGAAAGAGAGAACAAAGAACTGATAATGTGGATGCATGATAGGTTATAACCCTAAGGATACTTTCACCGGTAAAAAAGTCCAAATATTAATAACTAGCAAACATTCATAATCAAATAACTTTTAGTTGGCACCTATTCTTTGTCAGTCATTATAGAAGAATTTTTTCATATATTTAATTCATATGAGATATATTAGTCTCTCCATTTTACAGATAAGAAAACCAGTATGTATAAAGAGTACATTTCTCAAGATCACAAAGTGAGAAGCTAAGACAAGTTTTGAAATCAGGTTTAACTCCAAAATTTGTTTTACTTTCCATTCACGCAGAAGTGGATTTTAGCTGGTTATAAAGCACCATGTGGCTCACTGCAGAGATAAAGATCCAGATCTTTCCATCTACATCTAACTGGGAAAGCATGACATGTATGGAAAAAAAGAAGACACTATATTAACTGTTGAACTTGTAACTTGTCATTTATTTCTTTAAATGAGGTTGTGTCCTCATGCAGTCTTCATAGCACATCACAACGATGCCTGCTAAATTTGACAGACTACTAGATAAGTGACAGTTTAGCAGTTACTGGGGTTTAATTTTATGATAGGTACATTAGTTGGAATTATAGATTCCAGAGAATGGCAGAAGCAAGATTAAGAGGATAGTTAACATAACAAACCATCAAAAATAGTAACTCTAAAATTATTTTCTATTGATTAAAATAGCCTTATTCAAATAACAGCTTCAAGTTCTTGATTTTATTCCCTGGATTGTAATATCTGTATTCAAAATTACTATGAAGATTATATGAATCCTTCTAAAGAACACATAATTTAACAAAATGCAAGTCATTCTGAATCATATCTTACTGTTATTATCAAACTAAAACTAAACAAAAAAATACTATGTCCATCAGTATCTATGACAGCTAATTTTATCTGCCAATTTATTTGATCAAACACGTTTCGATGCTGCTATGAAGGTGTTTTATAGATGTGATTAACATTTAAATCAACAGACTTTGAGTACAGAAGACTGATCACCTTCCACTATGGAAAAATCTCATACCAAAAGTTGAAGACCTTAAAATACAGAGGTCCCTTTGATCAAGACTACAACATCAATACTTCCCTGGTTCTCCAGCCTACTGGCCTGTTTCAATTTCAAAACTGCCAACCAACATGACTGCCTAATTGTCAATACTTTAAAAATTCTCTCTTTCTCTCTCCCTCCCTTCCTTCCTCCCCTCCCCTCCTCTATTGGTTATATTACTCTGGAAAACCCTGACAATACAGGATCCGTATTTTCACAGCTAATCTTTGTATGTAAACAATGAATGCCCCAATGATGATATCTGATTTACTTCTATGTTCCAGCACTGTTATATCGCACACACTCAGTAAATGATTCAGGCCTCAGTATAGGATTAAAGAAATGTCTAAAGCAAACAAATAGAATAAACTATTACCTTTAGCTGGACAAATGGAAAATGCCTTGTTTACAGGTTGCCATTGAAATTGAGCAAAATAATTCTGATGATTATACAATCTAACTGTTCCCCTAAAACATGTGTTCACCCTGAAGGATTGTGGTCTCAGTACAAGCTCACTGGTAGACAATTCGAGTTTTACTTCATGAATAACTGCCATCACTAGGATGTGCCCACTGGATATACTGTTCACTCTAAAGGTGAAAGACCTGCAACACAGCAAAAGCATCCAAATTGAAATAATAATAGCTATTTTCAATTATAGAATTCAGCTACATGTAAAAAATGCATATACCATTAATATCCACAATCATTAATACATCAAAATAATAATGAAAGATCATTAGGCTACCACTAAAATATGAACATATAAATGGATGCAAACATAGTTTCTATTTGGGGAAAGCAAATATAATATATACTACAACTATTGGAGCATATAAATACATATCCTACAAAATGACTATTTTATTCTAGAAAGTAGAAATTCAAAAATAAATCCTACTTCCAATATTTTCCAATTCTGAGAGCTTCAAATACTATTGAAATACCAAAACTGGATGTAGGTGGAATCACATATGAAAATTGGTTGTTTTTCTGTAGTTCTTTCAAATCAGTATCTAATTGGATCAAAATATGCACAGATAGCATATTAACAACATTCAGAAGACGAGTATTTTTGGAGTTCACACAAATTTCACCAAAGTTAAGAACAGAAGGCCCTAAAAAAAATAAATAAATAAGTTTAATGTAGGCAAATATGTCCATTTATCTTTTTTTGTTTTCAGATTACACATTGGTCCAGTGTTTTGTAAAAAACCATACTCAGAAAAACAATTATTATAATAATAAAAATTATTAACCAAGTTTTTTAACTAAATGGCCATAATTTGATGTTTGAAGATTACTGGCTTAAATTTAATATATTCTAATCACATATTATAAATATATTATAGTTACATGGAAACTATGAGAAAATTATTAGCACTCATATCTCATCTTTGTATAGGAATTTTCAGACTCCAACACCCTCTCCACAACCATAAATACATTTATGCTCACTTATGAAGAATTTACAGAAACTGGTAATTTTCCTATTAACTCATCCCTTAAGATTTCTCCTTTAAGAGCCAGAAGCTTTTCTAATAGCTTAATTTAATTGCAACTGATATAGAATAAACTGTACATGTTCAAATTGTAGAATTTCTTAAGTGTTGTACACCTGTGAAGTAAAAACCACAACAAAGTGTGACCATCCATCGCTCCAAAAAGTGTTTTTGTGCTCCTTTCTATTCCCTCCTTCCCACCATATTCTGTACTCCCTTCCCAGATCTCTCTTCTGCTTTAAGTCACTGAAGATCAGCCTGTATTTTCTAGAGTAAACTAGAATAATATAGCATGTACAGTATTTATTTCTTTCACTTTGTGGATTCCCTGGAAATTCATTCAAATTCTTTCACATGTAAGTAGCCCAACCCTTTGTATTACTAAGTCCATTACAGGTAACTGTCGATTCACCTACTGATGATACTTGGATTACTTCCAAATATTGGCTATTATAATCAAATATTCAGGAGTGACATAGATGGAGTAAATAGTAGACACATGTTTAAATGTATGAGAAGTTGCCATATATCACATTACCACTAGCAGTATATAAGGGTCTCAGTTCTCTCACAACTTCAGCAACAACTGAAATGGGAAGGTTTTTTGTTTTTTTTTTAATTTGAGCCATTCTAATAAATATTTTTAATTGATATATAAGATTATATTAGTTTCAGGTATGCAAAATAATGATTTGATATTTGTATATATTGAGAAACCACAACAAGGCAAGTCAGCACCATCACCATATGTAATTACAATTTCTTTCCTTAAGAGAGAACTTTGAAGATTTGCTCTAGCAACTTTCAAATATGCAATGCAGTATTATTAACTATAGTCACCATGTTATATATTATAACCTCATGACTACTTATTTATTTTATAGCTGGAAATTTCTATCTTTTGACCACCTTCACCCATGTCCCCTGAACCCCCATGAAAACCACCAACCTGTTCTCTGTATCTACAAACTTGCTTTTTGTTTTAGAGTCTACATATAAATAAGATAATACAGTGCTGTCGTTCTCTGTCTGACTTATTTCACTTAGCATCATGCCCTCAAGGTCCATCACGCTGTTGCAAATGGCAGTATTTCCTTCGTTTTTATGGCAGAACATTACTCCACTGTGTGTGAGGATGAGTGTGTGTGTGAAATATAGCTGAAAGATGAGTGATTAGGAGCACTGATTTCCAATGGGTCAAAAAGCTGAGTGTAAGTTTTGATGCCTCCAAAACTTAACTATAGTCATCCATTGGTATCTGCGGGGAATTGGTTTCAGGACTCCTTTCCTCTGCCCAGAGGATCAAAATCCACAGATGCTCAAACCTCTTATAGCTGGCCCTTTGTATCCCTGGGTTCTGCAACAATATATTAATTGACTGCACAGTTCAAACCAGTGTTGTTAAAGATCCAGCTATGTGTATGTATGCATTACTTCTTTCTCCGTTCATACATCAGTGTTTCAATGCATTGAAGTGACAGATGTTCACATTCTTTGTTGTGACTGTTTCACAGGTGTATTCTTATGTCAACACTTAGGAAATTCTACACTTTAAAATGCAGTAAAGATTTATTACAAATAAATAACACCATTCCATTCTATGACCGATAGTTAAAAAAAAATAGCACTAATGGGATCTAATTGACATTTATAGAACACTCCATACAACAACAAAACATTATTTTAAAGCCACATGAGCTTTAAACGAGACCATAACTAGAATCAACTGTAATGAATTTTCAAATATTTCATGTAATGGAATTCATACTGAATGTACACTGAGTGAATGGAATTAAGTTAGGAGATAGCACACACTTTAAACATACTTCCATGAAACTCATGAGCCAAAGAGAATGTTTCAAAGGAAATTAGACAGTGAACTGAAAAATAAACTGAAGACATATAAAAAACATGTGGAATGCAGCTAAAGTACTGCTTAGAGAGAAACTGCTAGCACTAAATAATCATATCAGAAAAAGAAGAGTCTAACTCAATCATATAAGCTTCACCTCAAAAAAACAGAAATAGGGCAATCCAAATAAAAACCCAAAGCAAACAGAAGGAAATGATAAATACAAGAGGAGAATTCATTCAAATTAAAAACAAAATAGAGAATATCATTAAAACCAAAGCTGGTTCTTGAATAATAAAATTCATAAATCTCTACCAAGACCGAAAACGGGAAATCAGAAAGCTATACATTTCTAATATTAAAAAGGAAACATCACTTCATATCATAATAAAGGTTGCTAACACAGACAGTAAAAGAATAAATTTGGAAGTGCTATAAACAACTCTATGTACATAAATATGCCATCTTGGATTAAGGGAATCAAGTCCACAAAACCATAAACTACCAAAACTCTACTAAAGTAGCACAGAGCACATGAACAGTCCCACAACTATTAAAGAAATCGAGTTTGTAATCAAACATCATCTGAAAATTAAGTCTCCTTACTCAGATGGTTTCTCTAAAGAATTCAAATACTTAAAAAATACCAATTCTATACAATCTCTTTCAGAATATAGTATAGTACTATAGTAAAAGAGTGAACACTTTCGAACTACAGTTTATGAGGCTAATATTAATGCCAAAACAAAGATAATAAAAATAAAACAAAGCACAAATGCACACTATTTATAAAGATGGATGCAAAACTCTGTGTTATGATGTAATAATACTGTAAGATAGAGAAAAAGAAAGTCAGGGGAAAATCTAAGAGAAAAATATACTTAGAGAAAAATATAGATTGTGAAAGAGGAATGGGAAAAGAAATCAAGATAGAAAGCATTACTAAATAAATCAAATTTCAAAACCACTCCCTCCTAATAAATATTTGAGCAATTTGATTATAATATTTTACCTCTTGGTTTTACTATACTAATTTCTAAAATGTAAGTCAAAGCAGTTATCTCATAAATTGTTATTTAAAGAATTAAATGAGATGTTTGAAAATTGTTTGATACAATGACTAGTTTACAATATACATTAATAAAAGCTTAAAACCAAAATGACTAGACACATGCTAATGGAGCAAACAATACTTTGCACAATTGCCAATGTAACTAGACTTCTATTAACAGATTTCATTAATTTATTCAATCAACCTCCAAATCTTCTATTGTCTCTTGATAATCACTGTAATATTGTTTAATTATAAATATAGAATAAATTTATCTGAAACCACACTCTCCTTTGATGGTGCCATTCTCTATTCTGTGCAGACTCATAAAAACATCTTTAACGTATAAAAATGAGAGTAATCCTCCTACCTAGTTCAGAAACAGCCTCCTCCATAGATGCTTTCTCTAATCCAAAATTCCCACCAACAGAGCTGCTGACTTTGTAAACTAAGACAGGGACCCTGCACCTAAAGGGCCATTATTAAAATGTCCAAGATACCAGGTGAAGAAGGGAAAGAAGTTGGTTGGAGGAGTTGGAGAAGAGACACTGGACACCATCTTCTAACTTGATTCCTTTTGCATTTGTATAGATTTGTTCACCGGATTTACCCAGCCACCTATTTGGAAGGCATACAACATTCACAACCCAATAGTGAAAGTAAGTTCCTGGGGCTATAAAGTCCAGCACCTATCACATACAAGCACAAAATGGTGGCACGGTAAACAGTGTTAGACCTGAACTAAGCTGCATACACAACCCAAGAAAGGCAACATTTCCAGACTGCAATGCCCAAGTGCTTCATGGTCACTAGGAGGGAGGGAGGGAGGGAGGTCTAGCGCTCTTAGGAGATTGAGTTTCCACTCAGAATCTTAGTGAATGGCAGGGGATTCAAATTCAAATTCTGCCATCCCCTTTTTCCCAGCATCAGACCCTGCTTTGGGAATTTCCCATAGGCCTCACTGAACTGAGACTTGGACACTGACTAGTGATAAGAAATCAATGCCATCTAGATATTTAGCCTCCCACTGCTTTGCCTCTGACCTTGCAACTCCTTGGATATTACTTTTAATCTGAATAATCTCAGAGTTGATATTTAATCATCCTCTGTCCATATCTCCCACAAGGCTACCCTAACCCTGCCTTGGAATAAAATTCGAACTCCCTCTTCAGACCAGTATAACCACTATTTCTTTAACCATAATCATCCTTCAATACGCTTAGAGAAAATGATCTATAGACAGACAGACATTATGCAATACCTCTGGCAAGGCTAAGAAAGAAGTGGCATTTGTTTCCTAATTCTAATTTAGGGTGTTGTAAAAACACAATGATCTCAAAGGTAAACATTCAGGGAAGGTCAACATCATTACCCCTCAAGTTTCAATACTAGTTGGGGTCAGAAATATTAAGACAAATCCAGGAACAAGACAAAGTAGGTCTTAAAGATATCTTATTTATACCCAGAATAGACAAAGCAATCTTGAAGAAAAATAGCAAAATCGAAGAGTTTATTCTTACCAATATTAAAACTTCAAATAAAGGTAAAGTAATGAGGACATGGTAGAACTGTCACAGGGATAGACATATAGATTAATGGAACAGAATTGAGACTCCAGAAATAAATCCTGACATATATGGTTAATGTTTTCTACAAATCAATTAAGGCGATTCAACAAGCAAAAGCAGTATTTTCAGCAAATGGTGCTGGGACAATTGAATATTCACGTACAAAAATATGAATTTAGACTCTTAACCAGGACCATATACAAAAATCAGTTCAAAAGGAATTATATTCCTAAACATAAGATCCAAAATTATAAAAATTTTAGTGGAAAACAGGAGAAACTATCACCTGATACTTAGCCATTCCTTCCAAATAATTAAACTAAAGCTAACATATGGCTAGTAGTGCTTATTTTTAGAAAACTGCTAAATCACTAGAAATGCATTAACTGACTAGGTTACAGAGGACAATGAAATTTACAGCCAGATTAGAAAATGATGGCAGCTGGACTGTCTCGGCTCTGGAATGTGTGTGTGTGAAGGACTACAGAACTAACTAGACAAAAAATGGAGGCAAAGATGTGACAAGGGTCAAGAAGGACACATTAAATCCCTACTTCTCTGAGCCATAACAGCTCCAGTGCAAAACAAGTTAGAACTGGACGTAGTCATTATCCTCTGGTCCTGGAATGCTTAACCCCTTTTTCCAGAAGTCTTCAGAAGTCAGAGACCTAAACACCTTCCATAACCTTGGTCCCACGTGTACAGAGAGATGAAGGCCCTTCTCTCTCTCTGGCCAAAAAACAAACATCTTTTGTCAATTCCTCCTTATGGCCCTCGATTTTTGTAAGCCAGTGGGAAAAAGAAACTAGATGATATTAATAAGAAAACTGTGACCCTGAGTTACCTAAAGATTCCTTGGGCATGATATCAAAAGTACTACCATAAAAGCTAGCAAATCCAATTTAATGTAAATGAAAAACTTTTGTGCTTTAAACATTATTATGGAAATGAGAGGGAGTCATAGGCTTAGAGAAAATATTTGGAAATCATATATCTAATAAAAGTTATTTCCAGAAAATATTAAAAAATGTGTACAACTTTATAATAAAAAGGCAAATATTCAAATTTAAAGTAGGCAAAAAATTTGAAAGGCAATTCTCCAAAGAAGATGCATGATTTAAACAGACATTTCTCTAAGTAAAAAAATATGAGAAAATACATTCAACATCTTAGTCACTACAGAAATGCAAATCAAAATCACAATGATAACATTTCAAACCACCTAGTATTGCTAGAATCATAAAGACAGAAAATAACAACCATTGGTGAGAATGTGGAAAAATTATAATCCTATGCTAATGGTAGGAGTGTAACTTAGTGTAGTCACTTTAGAAAAGTTTTGGCAATTTCTTAAAAAGTTAGATATAAATTACACAAAATGCAACCCAGTAATTTCAGTCCTCCAAATCTAACGCCCCCCAAAAGAAAACACATCCATTCAAAGAATTACATGTGAATGTTTAACAGCATTCTTCATAATAGGCTCAAACTAGAAACGGTTTAAAGATCATCAACTGGTAAATGGATAAACAAAGTGTGGTATTCCCATAAAATGCGATACTATTTAGATATCAAAAGAATTAGAATATTTATAACTACTACCACATGGATGAACCTCAGAAATCTTATGCTAAGTAAAAGCAGCATTATAAAAGAGAGTACATATTACATGATTCCCTTTATATAAAGTGCTCAAAATAGATAAATTGACAGAGATAGAAAGTTTCCTGGTGCTCGGGTGGAAACAGGGAGTGACTGCACATAGTCATGAGGGTGACTACAGTATTCTAAAACTCAGTTGTGGTGATGGCTTCACAATCCTTAAAACTGACTAAAATTCTTTGACTTGCATACTTTAAACTCATCAATTTTACGGACTACACATTATATTTCAATGAATCTGTGAAAAAAACAAAGATTTTGGCAGGTTTTTGTAGGTTCTTACCAACAATTACTTGATGAATCTGCTTTGGTGTCAAAATTAAGCTGCAGTCTTTTTTTTCATGAGGGGTAGAAGGGTATGGCTTAAGTCCTTTGAAAACCTGTGAAAATCACATTATGCCAAAATTTATTAATCAGTATTAGCAAAAGATATGTTATGAATTCTCCTGGAATAACAAAATGCAAATCATTATACAAACCCTTTTATTCTGAGGCTGCATCTCCCTGGATCCTATTTTGCTGGTAGTTAGCAACTCATTAGGTGTTTTCTGACTGTTTGAAAACAGGTGCTCTTCTATTTCTGATTTTAACAGTAGGGGTGGCTTTAGACCTGATGTTGGTTGTTGTAAATCTGCGACATCATGTGAATGAATACATTTCCTATGGCAATAATAATAATAATAGTAATAATAATGATAATAATAATAGTAACAACATTTGCAGGTAATTGAGGTCAAGTCATTTAGAAAATGCATCTGGAAAACCAAATATTCCCCATAGGGCATACTGTTGCTGTCCCACTCAGATTCACTTAAGCAGACTGATGTATTAATCTATATAAAACTGTCATCTTCTGAGAAGACTTCATTCTCAGAGGTCTTCGAGGAAGTTATGCCCACGCCTGCTCCACCCAGGGGCAGCTCACGGTCTGTGAATGATACATAGCAGAAAAACAAGCTCTTTGGGCTCAAGGTAAGAAGAATGATATGGTATAGTTTATGCTCGAGACCTGGGCACCAGGCTAAGTGTAAACTTTATTTGAAACACATTATTCCTGAGTTATTATTATTCTCTACCCCATTCTGCTTAGCTCATCCTGTACAGGTTTCTCCTAGAACACTATGCAAAAATCTCATGCCCTGGAATTACTGTCTCAGGATATGCTTCTGAGGAAACCCACCTAAGACACTCCCAAACCAAAAATAAGAAAGAAAATACCTGCAGTTAAAGTAGCTCACTGATTGTTTTCACATATTTTTTAAAAGTCACATAAATCACAAAAAAAGGGTAAAGAAAAAAATTTTAGGTCTATAGGCACCATGATCTGTTTCATATTGTTTAAGAAAGTGACCTTTACCTCTCTTCTTTCTTCAGGCGCTTATTTCTTAAATAGTCAATGTATTTTCTATAATATCTTTCATGTGCTCGCTTTTCTACTTTTTCTAATTCAGTATATGCAAACTCAGGATCCACATAGGTGTATCTTGGAATTTTGGTGAAAATCGTCCTATAATATGAGCAAGTTATGTTAGTATTTACATATATAAATAAATACATATGCATTTTCAATCAGTATTAAGTATCATCTATGACAGGGATTGGGCATAGAATGGTAAATAGGAAAGATTCTAGCCCATCTCCTAATATCCTATTACATCTCAAGATATTATTACACAGAGAACTAGAACAATATCTAATGTTTTTCCTAATCTAATCAGAAAAAACCACTTAAAATCATAAGATGCAATGGTATCTAACCTAAACCTACTTCCAGAAAGTTATTCAAGTAGGCAATTTGGAGAGTTCTAGATTGCAGCTGGGACTAGATCTGAATCTGGTCAGTGTTTCCCCGAAGTTAGCTGTCTCTAGATCATTGTGAACAAAGTTAGAAAAAAAACATAGAATAACAGATCCTTTTGTTAAATATGCTACTTTCTTTCATTTTAATATAAAACAAGTTATAAAAAAAATCCTATCTGCAAACCTCATCGTAACTTCCTAACAAAAAAAATCTATTGAAGAATCAAATCAGAAAATAAAAAGTGAATTCAAATTTAACGCAAAAGAAGCCACAGAGTAGAAGAATACAAACAAAAGAGCACAGAATAGCAAAAATACCTAGATGTCAATTAATAAAATGCAGTAAGTACTTAGATATCAAGACTTATTCTAAATGTTAACGGTTTGAACTTATTTAAAAAAGCATAGTGGCTGAATGGATTAAAAAACAAAATCCAACCTTCTGCTTTTTACAAGAAATTAATCTAATATTCATAGACAAATATAGACTTAACACAAAAGTCTGGAATTTACTCTTACAAACAAATGGTAACCTAACAAAGGAAGGGACAGTCTAGCCGACAAAACTGATTTAAAAATGAAACTGGAGAAGTTTTAAAGATACCACAGAAACAAAAAGAATTTTAGAAAGAACCATTACAAATATCTATATGCCAATAAATGGGATAATCTAGAAGAAATGGACAAATTTAGAATTATCTAATCTCCCAAGATTGAAACAGGAAGGAATAGTAAACCTAAATAAGTTGATCACAAGCAATGAATTGAAATAGTAGTCAAAAGTATCACCAAAAACAAAGCCCAGGACCATACTGCTTTGCTAGTGAGATTTAACATAACTTCAAAGAGTTAATATCTATCCTTAAACTCTTTTGAAAAAAATGAATAAGAAGGAATGCTTCCAAATACATTTTGTGAAGCCATACTTACTGATATAAAAAAGTTCCTAAAACTATATACCATTATTTTTTATGAACATAAATGTAAAAGTTCTCAACAAAATACAACTAAACCAAATTCAACAATACATTTAAAGGATCAAAAATCATTACCAAGTTATATTATGCCAGGGGTGCAAGCACAGGTCAACAGATGTAAATCAATTAATGCAATATACTACATTACAAAAAGGAGTGCAAAAATCGTATGATCATTTCAATAGATGTAGACAAAGCACTTAACAAGATCAAATGTCCATTTATTATAAACACTCTCAACAGAATAGAGATAGAAGGAAATCACCTTAACATAATAATGGTCATAAATGATAAAATCATGGCTAACATCACACTCAATAGTGAAAACTGAAAGCTTTTCCTCTGTATCAGGAAAATGACAAGACTGCCGACTCACATCGCTATTATTTAATATAGTATTGGAGGTCTTATAGCAACTATACAGGAAAAATAAATGGAATCCATTTTGAAAAATAAGTGAAATTATCATTATTTGCAGGTGACATGATAATATATACAAAAATACAAAAGATGGTACCAAAAATAATTAGAAATTATAAATGAGTATAGTTAAGTGGCTGGTTACAAAATTAATCTATAAATATCTGTCATGTTTTGGGCATGCCCTGGTACACCCTGGGAGTGGTCCCACATATATCTCAAGGTCCTAGGTTCAAGATCCAGGGTCGGGGGGAACAACTAGTGTAAACAACTAAATAAAGTGTTATCTACTTCTCTCTGCTTTCCTGCCTACTTGCCTTCATTCCTGCCTGGCTTTTCCTTAAAAAAAAAAAATGTCTGTCATGTATGGGCTCAGGTGTTGAGTCTAGGGCTCCTACGTAACCCACTTAGAGCTCAAGGATCTGGGTTCCAAAGGAGGGGAAGTGCAGGGTGGGGCAGCGGGGTGGGGGTCGGGGGGCAGTGAGAAACTAATGAAAAAAAGCCTTCCTTTGTTTTTCTACCTGCCTGCCTACTTGCCTTGTTCCTGCCTGCTTCCTTCCTCTTAAAAAAAAAGAAATCTGTCATGATTTTATGCAAATGAGTTACAAGAAAGAAATTAAGAAAAAATACCCATTTATAGTTACTTCAAAAAGAATCAAATATCTAAGAATAAATTTAATAACAAAGGTGAAAACCTGTACAATGAAAATTACAGCAGTAGAAATCAAAGAAGACACAGAGATGGAAAAATATTTCAAGTTCATGGATATGAAGAATTAACATTGTCAAAATAACCACCTTACCTAAAACAACATAAAGATTTAAAACAACCCTGATCAACAGTCCAATTACTTTTTTCAAAGTAATGGAACAAATAATACTAAAATTTATATGGAAACACAAAAGGCCCTGAGTAACTGAAGTAATCCAAGGAAAAAGCAAAAAGTGGAGGCATAATGCTCCCCAATTTCAAAATATACCACTAACTAATTATTATTGAAGCAACATGGTATGGAATAAAAACAGATATACAGATCAATGAAACAGAATTGAGACTCCTGAAATAAACCCACACATACATGGTTAGTTAATTTATGACAAAGGTACTATGAAGATGCAGTGAAGACAGGGATGTCTTTTCAACAAATGATATTGGGAAAACTAGACAGTCATATGCAAAAGAATGAAACTGGAGCACTTCTTAAAACCACATACTACAATTGATTCTAAATGGATTAGAGACATGGACATAAGACCACAAACTATAACATACGATGAAGAAAACATAGGTAGTACACTTCATGATATCCTTCATTCTGAGTGATGTCTTTGAAGACTCCAATGGCAATGGAAATAAAAGAAAAAATGAACAAGTAAGATCCTATCAAACTAAAAAAGTTCTGTATAGCTCAAGAAACTCGCCAGAATCAAGAAACACCCTAATGAATGGGAGAAGATATTTGAACATCATCCATCTGAGAAAGGGCTAATATCCAAGATACATAAATAACTATACAACTAAAAAAAATCAAAATATAGAGGATCTCAATAAATACCTCTCCAAAGAAGACATGCAGATAATCAAAAGGCACATGAAAAAATGTTCAACATGACACAAAAATGCAATTCAAAACTACAATGAGACATCACCTCTACTGGTGAGAATGCCCTATATCAAAAAGACAAGAAACAAGTATTACACGGATATGAAGAACAAAGACTTCCAGTTATCTATCTGAAGACTATGAAAATATTAACTTTAACACTATTTAGAATAGCAAAGATATGGAAACAAGTACACACTGATAGACAATAGAAAAGGGAGAGCTGACATATATATGATGAAATACTACTACGTATTTATCAAGCTATTTCTAAAAAGGTGAAATTTGTCATTTGTGGCAACATGGAGGGAACTTGAGGGTATTTTACTGAGTGAGGCAAATTATGAGAAAGAAAAACACTGGATTACTTCACCTGTATTTGGAATATGGAGAAACAATGTAAATGTATTGATAAAATTAAATTAAATCTTTGGACTTTGACAGCAAAACTAAGAATGCCAAAGGGGAAACAGATAGGGAGGGGGTGGGATTTTTGTGAAAGAAGGGGTTGAATTATTTTACTTTATTTTTCTCTTCCCCTTCCTATTTTGGTTCCTTTGTTTGATTTTTGTTTCATTTAAAGAGAGAAAGACAAGACTGACAGACACACAGAAGGGAGGGAAAGAGGAAAGGTGAAAAGGAGGGAGGGAGGGTAGGTGATTTTATTTAAATGTATGCAGTACATGAGACAAAAATTACTATGTAAATAAAATGTTTTTCCTTATCTATTTACTCAAAAATATTTACTGAGTGCTTACTCTAAGTTTAACTCTATTTTAAGCACAGTATAAAATGTATCAAACAAAAATTAGACATCACAGCCTTGTTTTTTTCAAAAATTACAAAAAACTGTATTTAATAGCAATTTAATTACTATCAATATACTATAAAATCTCATTATTTAAAAGTTAATAAATTGTTTGCCAGAAAATGACTAAAGCTTGTATTTTTATTATTATGGAAAAGAATAAATGAAGAAAAATTAAAGTCATGGGATAAATAGGAAATGCTTAACTTTCAAAAATCTCTGGCATTTTAAGTTTAGCTGATTAATATTTAGACAAAGCGTTGATATTAAATTAATACACTATATCTTTATATAGATATAGCTGTATAAACAGAGGAGAGAATTGAAAAGGATATATAAAAATTTATTTCCAGCAGCTACTTCTGCAGGGTGAGGTAAAGTGCAAAGAGCCTGGGAGGGATGGACTTTTGTTTTTTTATACTATATAATTATTTAAATGGAGTCTGAGTGATTATGTTTCTGGTTTTTGTTTTTTTTTTTATGATACTTGTCAAATATTAAAGAGAGAGAAAGGCTGATGTGTATGGAATTTGGACTATAGTAAGATAGACTCTACAAAATTCCAGACATCTCTAATTGTGAATAGTAAAATAACTATGGCCCAAAAGTCAAGTGGTATTTGTAAGAGAATAGCTACAAAATTAACTAAGTTTAATGATTCACTAAAAGTAAAGAAATGTGTGGAGAAAGTACAGGGACATTAGCAAATTGCGAGTCTACTAGTAGCACACAAGCAGGCAAAAAAGGAACCCATTTCAGTCTCAAATGTATAAACTCATTCCTGAGCTAAGGGTACAGGTAAAGAAATCAGCATACCTGGGTTCCTTCTTACTAAGCCTAAGCAAGGTAGTAATTTCTTTGAGGTTTGGATATAATTAAATCAAAATGTAACATCATTTATGATCCTAACTGGGAAAGCTTTTGTTCACTTTGAGAAAAGTTACTAGAAATGTGACATGGAGGGAATAAAGTTGATGATGACAAAGATTACTTTTTCAGTTTCAATTTTATTTAACTCATAAATTCAAGGTCTCAGCCATATTTTTTTCCTTTTTTTTTTTAAGGAAAGGTGCAGTTAAGAATGAAGGCGAGTGACTAGGCACGCAAGAAGAGAGGAGGAAGAAGCATTTTGTTTATTTTCTTTAGTTTTCATCTTGGTTCTTCCCCACCAGCTGAGAGTACAACCTGGGTCCTTGATATGTATGTGGACTATGCTTGGCCGGGGGCAGCAGACCTAACCTCTACTCCAACAGGGCGCACCCTTCAGCCATATTTAATGAACATGACTATGAAGGACTTTACAGATTTTCAAAAGGAGTGATTATGTCTATCATTCTTCTATACTTGTCAATAGCAGATTTAAGAATCATCTGGTAAACCATTCACTTCCTGGCAAGTACAGCAGAGGGGGTGAGAGGTTCGATAAAGCAAAAACAGTAACAGCAGCAGCAATCTTCTTCAATGTAAAAAATAAAATCGAATTATTGTTACTAGTACTACTATTGCGATTATTACTATCATTAGTTTGCTATGGTAGGATCTGTAAGACCTCTACATATCATGTTTATCACGATGTCTCAAAATTTCATGTTTTCACATTTAGTATGTTACCTGAAATGTTTAAGCACCTCTCCAGACCTGATACTTCCAGATTGGTCATTGGGAAAGGCTATTAGTGCATCCTTCATTGACTCCTCATTTATGTGATGATTGTGAAGGCGTGTCCCGGTTGATTTAAGCATTGCAACAGGTACGCTGTCCTTGAATTTTTCAGTGTCTCTGACTATAAATTGTACTGTGGGATTACTGATCAAAGGGGATATACCTTCAATGGAATCAAATATTAAGTGTTACACTAGACCATCAGTTCTAACTTAAAGCTAAATTCCTAAGCAAGCATATTCAGATAATACAAATAATTCACTTAATAAACATATCTACATAAAATAAGTTAGCAAAATAATGCATTCATAAGTAATAAAAGTATAAACATAAAAATAAAATATGGCAACTTGAAAGAATGAATTGGTTCATGTGAACTGATTACAAATGAAAGAAGTGGAATAGGGAATTTCATGTGACTCAATATGTAAACGATAACTGAGGATTAGACAAATCAGCAGCAACAAGAAAATCCATGGAATGGTCAAACCCAGTTTATACTGCAGACTCAAAAAAATAAGAGAACAAAATATAAAAATCATTAAAATAATTAATAAATTTTGTAGATCACTAAACCAACACTATTTAAAATATGATCTTCAAAGTAGCAGTACTAATATCTATTGGGAACATGTTAGAAAATGCAAATCTTTGGCTTCCAGCTAAGACTTACTTAATCAATACTGGAATATAGATCAGTGAGATCGATTTACAGACAAGAACTTAAAGATGATTTTGATGCATGCAAAGGGTAAGAACCACTATATTTGACTGTATTTGATACATATAGCTGAGCAATTGATATATATAATTAATCCTTTATTAAACAAAAAGAAAACAAAGGCAAATATCCACAATAGCTTACGAGTATTAATTTTCATCACAACTTTCTTGGTGTAAGGTTTACAGACACTGTTGAATTCTAAATATACTTGATAAAAAGGTTTCAGTGATGTAGACACAAAATTTCGATCTGCCACTAGGCCAATAATCTCTATGAATTGTTTCACTTTAAAGACTCCAACTCGATGTGGAATAAATGAACATATCACATTCTGGAAAAAAAAAAGAAGAAAAGTAACCAATTGCTATGGGTAAAATCCACTATGATGAAAACAGGAGATGGGGCATTGGGGAGTAATTACATCATAAAAACTGAGCCTCCTGAATGGGATTATTTCCCTTATAAATGAAGCCCCACAGAGCTTCATAGCCAATTCTACCATTTGAAGATACAACAAGAAGTGGCAACCAGGAAGAAGGCCCCCACCCAACCATGCTGACATCCTGATCTGAGACTTCCGTTCTCCAGAACTATATTGTTTATAAACTAGTCTATGCTATTTTGCTGTCAAACTGGATTAAGAAAATAATTGAACGAAAAGGAAAAAGCAAATCCAAAAAAAAGCTTATGAAATTTTAAGGAAAGCTACTTTTTTATGGTGGTTTGAAAGTACTTTAGAAATATCATATAGAGCATTGACAAACATTTAAGATATACATTGTTGAAAAATTATTTAAGAAAAAATTACGAACAAGAAATTGAAGCACTTCCAGAATGACAAATTAGGGATCTTCAAAAATGTATTCCTTCAAACAGGAACAGACTATTGGGAAAAATGGTCAAAATCAAATTATTAGACATTTGGAAATTACACAAAAGCTTGTAAAAATCCAAGGAGTTATTTAAGAAATAAATGGAAAAATGGATGAATCTTTGAAGAACAGGCATGGTGGCATTTTTACTTTTATGTAGTCCCGTCTACCTTTTCCCAGCTTTGTGCTCTACTTGAAAAAGAATGGCCTTGTAACTATGCAGCTATACAGTAGCAGCCAGTGAGGGAGAAAAATGAGTTTGGCATTCTCAAAAAATCCCATCTCCCAAGAGTTGTCCCTCTTTGTCCCGTCTGGAGCTAGCTGAAAAGCCTATTATGAGGACATGCCTTTAATTGATCTGATTCATAGTTCACTCTATGTGAACAACTCTCTTCCCAGGCTTTACCACCATTCCCTCATCCCCTTTCCCCACACATGCAAGAATCAGTGACAATTACTGAACATCACAGCAACCTGAGGTAGCAGCACCATGTAAGGCAAATAAGAGGTTAAATAACAACATCAAAGAAAACAAAATATAATTTTAGGAATCTACATGCTACCTACACACATATGCAGATCAGTGTAAATGACCAGGAAAGATTTGATACAGCTAGATACAAGCAGGAGTTGAAGGGCAGAGTTATAAAATACCTTACAGAACACTGAAGACATGCCTCACCCAACACACTTACCCATAGGCTTTCAGCAAATACTATGAAACTTACTGATTCAAAGAATTTAACAGAATTTATGCTCAACCATTAGCTAATCACAGTATTAACCAAGCAGTTATTTGACTGGATACACACAACAATGAAAACATTTACAGAATTAAATCTTTTTAAAAAATCACTAAGCAAACAAAATACAGCAATGACAGTAACTCATAGGGGTGATCTGATTTCCAAAGTTTCAAATTATATTATTTTACAAAGGAATGGATGAAACAAAACCAACGCTTGGACACTTGAAATAATAACTGAGGTTACCAGTAGGGAGTGGGATGGGAAGGGGGTCAGGTGGTGGCAAGATCCACTGGACAGTGGTGAAGAACACTTGGTGATTTGGTGGAGGGCAGGGTATGTCAACATATATCTGAGGGATGGGGAAACTGCACATGGGGGAACCTATACATATGAGTTTATTTTAAAATGTAAAATCAAAGTGACTGCAATTAAATTATCCTAAATGGCCAGTTTTCAACAAACAAAAATTGTAACATATCCAAAGAAATAGGAAAGTATGATCAACACTCCGGAAAGATGCAGTAATATAAAATGTCCCTAGGAAATATAAATGTAGGACTTATTAGACAAAGATAAGCTGGTTGTTATAAATATGTTCAGAAGACTAAAAACACAGCTAAAGAATTAAAGTATGAAAGCAACATTTCACAAAACAGAGAATATCAATAAAGTATAGAAATTATTAAGATGAATAAATAAAAAGAAGAAAATGTGGGAAACTCATAAATATAAAAAAATTAAGTAATATATTTCTAAGTAACCAATGAATCAAAGAAGAAATCTCAGGAGAAATTAGAGAACACTTCGAGATGAAGAAAACTAAAACATAACATACCAAAACTTATGAACTATAGCAAAGGCAGAGATTAGAAGTAAATTTATAGATGTTGCCTTTAATCAATAACCTAATTTTCCAACTTAGGAAATAGAAAAAAGAACAAAGGAAACCCAAAGTTAGCAGAAGGAAAGAAATAATAAATAAAAAAGCAGAAATATATAATCTAGAGAACTAAAAATAATAGAGAAAATCAACAAACTTGAAATTATGTCTTTGAAATGATCAATGATATTGGAAAAAATTTAGCTAAACTCTCCAAGCAAAACCAAAGAGAGAGAAGATTCAATTTGATAAAATCAGGAATGAAAGAGAGATCATCACCATCAAAGTTACATCAATAAAAAGGATTATGAGGGAATTTGGTAAATAATTACACAATAACAAATTAGATAACCTAGTTTGTTGCTCGGTGTTTTTATTGTGAAAATGTGTTGTATTTTCTCAAATACTTTGTCTGTTTTTTAAAATTATGTGATTTTTGTTCTTTATTAAGATAGTATATTATATTGTGATATTTAGATGATAAACCTAGAAAAAATACTTCCACAAGTTTGTGAAGGCAATCTATGAAACACAGCTAATAATATACTTTGTGATGATAGACTAAATACTCTCACCTTAGACAAAATACCCTTTCTTGTCACTTCTATTTAATACTCTAGAGGTTCTGGAGAGGGCAATTAGGTAAGAAGAAAACAAGAAAATCCATTGAATGAAAAGGAAAACAAAATGATCTCTATTCACAGATAATATAATCTTGCGTCCCAAAGAATCCAATAAAAACTATCAGAACTAATAAATGAATTCAAGGTTGCAGGATATAAGGTCAATATACAACAATGAACTACATTTTTATACACTAGCAATGAACAATTCAAAAAATAGTAGCATTAAAAAGAATAGAATATTTAGGAATTTTTTTTAAGAATTATAAGACTTGTATACTAAAGACTATAAGACATCATTGAAAAGAATTTTAAAAGAAAAAAAATCAATAGTAAGATAAACAATTTTCATGAATTACAAGATGTGTTAAAGTGGCAATATTCCCACAAAGAATTTCAGATTCAAGACAATTCCTATCAAAATACCAGCTGTGTTAGGCACGGGCCTTACAGAAATGTGCAAAGTAATTTTTAAAATTTATATTAATTTTTATGTGTCCCAAAATGGTCAGAAATATTCCTTAAAAAGAGAAAACTTGGATGACTCACATTTCCATTTACAAAAATTGCTATCATGCTAATCAGTACATTGTGGTACTGGCATAAGGATAATATAGATAAATTGTGACTTCAGAAATAAACTCTTACATGCATTGTCAATTAATTTTTCAATAAGTCTGGGTAACTGGATGTCTATGTGTAACAGATTGAATCTGGGCACACCCTGGTGACTCAGGTAGCTGAGATAGCTAGGGTATGGACAATGTAAAGCCCAAGGACCCTGACCAAGGGCCAGGAAAGAAAAAAACAAAATAAACAAATACATTAAAATGTTCCTTCCTTCCTTTCTCCCCTCCCCCCTTCCTCCTTCTTTCCCTCCCCTTCCTCTCTTAAAAAAAAAAATCTGGGCCTGTAAATAACACCACATGCAATACAAAACAGACAGTACATCTAAGTGCTATGAACTAAAAAATAAAACTGTAATAAAAGATGCAGGCAGGTAGAAACAAAGAGGGCGAAGAAGCACTTATTCATTTATTTAGTTGTACATCTTGGTTGGCCATCCCCCTATCCTCCGGGCCCTGGGTCACAAACCTAAACTAGGGTCCTTAGGATGTATATGTACTACACAGGCCATGAACTAAACCACTAAGCCACCAGGGTACACTAAGCTAAAATTCTTACAAAAAAATTCTGGAAAAAATTGTAATGAACCAAAATCTAGGTTGCAGCAAGACTATGTTCATTTCTGGAGTCTCTAGTGGAGAATTCATTTCCTTATCTTTTCCACCTTCTACAGGCAATCACATTTCTTGGCTTATCACCCTCATCCACTTTCATTGTGAAAGCCAGCAATGGTCATTCAAATTTTTCTCATATCACATCACTGAGATATTGATATTTTTTTTGCCTCCTATTTCCACTTTTAAGGACCCTTATGATTATATTGGGCCCATTCAGGTAACTGAAGTTAATCTCCTTATTTTAAGGTCAACACATTAATGCTGATAAACTAATTCCAGCTAAAGTCTGAATTCTCCTTTTCCATGGGAACACTACAAATTCACAACCAGAGATTGAGATAAGAATACTTTTAGTGGATCATTATTCTGCCTATAATAGATATGAATATATATTTCTCCAAAGAAGATATATAAATACACAATAATAGGGGCATTAAAAGACACGTGATCGGAAAAATGTAATGAAAAACCACATTGACATGCCATTTTGCAACCACTAGAAAGGCTACAATCAAAAGAACATTAAAAGTATGGGCAAAGGTTTGGAGGTAGTAGAATACTTACTTATTGCTAGTGAGAGTGTAAAAGGATACAGATCTTTTAGAAAACAGCATGATAGTTTTTCAAAAGGTTAGATATAGCTGTCAATTTCACTCTTAGATGTATACTGAGGAGTACTGAAAATCTGTCCACATGAATTTTAGGGTTTTTTTCTACTTCCACAAAGAATAACATTGGGATTTTAATAGGAACTATAATGACACTGTAGACCACTTTGGGTAGCAAAGACATGTTAAAATATCTCAATCCAGGAACTTATGATGTCTCTCCATTCATTGGTGTCGAATTTCCTTCATCAGAATCTCATGCACCCCCATATTCACTACAGTGTTATTTACAAAAGTCAAGAGCTGGAAACAACCTACATGCCTGTCAACAGATGAATGGATAAAGAAAATGTGGTATATAGTTATAATGGAATACTATGCTGCTATCAAAAAGATAAAGCCCTGACATTTGCAGCAATATGGACAGATGCAGAGGGAATCATGCTTAGTGAGATCTGCCAGAGGAGAAAGACAGATATCATACCTATGTGGTATATAGATAGCAAGCAAACGAACTAAATCAAACAAAAATACATTTCTAACAAACGAATTTAATCAAACAACAATACACTTGTTGTCAAAAAGAGCAAATCAGTGGCTGCAGGAAGAGAAGGGGGAGGGTGGGTGGTCAAACTGGTAAAGGGGATTAATTGTAAAGTGAAGAAAATGAAAATAGTGGCAATTTAATGCAATTTAATTTAATTTTATAATTTTTTGTACAAGTATTTCAACTCTTTGTTAAAGTCATTTCCAAAGTATTTTATTTGTTTCATTGTAAACAGGAAAGACTCCAAATAGCCAATGCAATCTTAAGCAAAACAACAAAGCTGGAGGCATCACAATTTCTGGTTTCAAACTATATTCCAAAGTACAGTTATCCAAACAGTATGGTGTTGAAATGAGAGAGGGAGAGAGGGAGAGAGGGAGAGAGGGAGAGAGGGCGCGCAAGCACATAGAGGTGAACAGAATAAGAGTGGTCAGAAATAAATCCATGCACTTAAGAGTCAACTGGACTACAATATGGTGCCAAGAACAACAGAGTGGGGAAAGAACAACCTCTTTAACAAAATGAGGTTGTGAAAACTGGATATCCACAGGCAAAAAACTAAAATAGGACCCTTTGTCACACCATATTCAAAAATCAACACAAAAAGGATTAAAGTTTAAATGTAAGACCTACACTATAAAACTATTAGAAGAAAACATTGGGGCAAATCTTCTTGACCTTGGTCTTTGCAATGATTTTAGATAAGACAATAAAAGCGAAAACAGACAAATTAGATATTAAATCAAGAGGCTTTTTCACAGAAAAAGAAGTAACAGTGCACAGACAACCTACGGAATGGGAAAAAAATATCTGCAATCCATATGAGGTTAATATCCCACAAAAAGTGATTAATATCCAAAGTATATAAGGAACTCTTACAACTCAACAGCAAACAAACTAATAATCCATTTTTAAATGAGCAAATCATCTAAATAGTCATTTTTCCAGAGAAGACATACAAATGGTGACAGGTATATAAAAAAGGGCTCAACTCAACATAACTAATCACAGGGAAATGCAAATCAAAATCACAGTGAGTTATCAACTCATATCTGTTAATATGGCTATTATCAAAAAGACGAGAAAAACAACTGTTGCCAAGAATGTAGAGAAAAGGAAACCCTTGGATGCTCTTGGTGGGAATGTCAATTGGTATAGTCACTATGGAAAACAGTATGGAGGTTCATCATAAAATTAAAAATCAAACTACCATATGATCCAGCAATCCTACTTCTGGGTATATATCCAAAGAAAATAAAATTAGGATCTCCAAAAAGATCTCTATATTCCCATGGTCACTGCATAATTTTTCATAATAGCCAAGAAAATGCATCATTAAAAAGAAAGCCCTGCCATTTATGGTAATATAAATGAACCTAGAGGACATGAAGCTAAATGAAACAAGCCTGATGCAGGAAAAACAAATACTGCATGATCTCAAGTCTATGTGGAATCTAGTCCAACTCATAGGAGAGAGTAAAATGGTTGTTGCCCAGGGAAGGAGAAATGTTGATCAAAGAATATAGTTTCAGTGACACCAGATGAGAAAGTTCTGGACATCTAATGTACAACAGGGAACTGCAGTTAAGGATAACTGTATTGGACTCTTCAAACTTGCTAAGAGGGTAAATCTTAAATATTCTCACCATTAAAACAATAGTGAGGTGATGAATATGTTAATTGCCTTAAGTGTGATGATCATTTCACCTTAAATATATGCAATTCCAATTCCTACTTGTTGATTATACCTCAATAAAACTGAGAAAAAATTAAAGAATATTCAGGGTGAAATTGGGGGTGTAGGTCAAATATAAACTATATACTTACTTCTACACCTGTAGAGTACTTTAACATGTATTAAAAGTTCTAATGTTTCCTTTTATTTAATTACACATTGTTTCTACAGTAAAAATACATATAAAAACCTGCCCATATAAAAACCTGCCCATGAATGTTTATAGCAACATTATTCGTAACAACCAAAAGCTAGAATCAACTCAAATGTCCATCAACTGATGAATGATGAACAAAAGGTAGTATATATGGATATATATATATCCATGTAACAGAATATTTGGCCATATAAAGAAACTATAACATTGATGACTCTTGAAAATATTATTCTACACTGTATGATTATATTTATATGCAATGTCAAGAGTAAACAAGTAGATTAGTGATTGTTAGGTAGCTGAGGGATGAGGAGGAAGCAGGTGACTGCTAATGGACATGGGGTTTCTTTTTGGGCCAATGAGAATGTTGTAGAATTAGTGCTGGTGGCTGCACCACTCTGAATACACTAAATACCACTGGATTGTATACTTTAAATGTGTGGATTTTATGGTAAGTGAATTATACTTCAATAAAGCTGGGATTTAAGCAAAAGAATAATCTGGCACACCCCGGAGTAGCTGTTAGGTCAGCCACCTCCAAAGGAGCACAGTTCACATCCATCCATCCCAAGGACCCAGGAGTCATGTTCCAGAACCAGGGGAACAACCAATGTGAGAAATTCAATGAAAATAAAATAAGATGCTTCTCCCTCCTCTTCCTGCCTACCTGCCAGCCTACTTGCCTTTATTCCTGCCAGCACATGTCCTTTAAAAAAAAAAAAAAAAAACACTTCTAAACAAAGGCCATTTGACAAGCCTATGGAAATTACAGTTCTCTGGGGTACCCCTCCCCCACTATTTCCCACTTTCATGTTTTATTCATCTGAAATGTATTCCTACGAGAGAAATGCAGAGTTCAAAAAAACTACATTAGGAAAAAAATCATATTAGGAACTTAGCCAACAGATATATTTTGAAAAATGTGCATGTTACTGGAGAAAATAAATCCTAGGTAGGTTTAACAGACCTAAACTAAAGGAAATTTAGGAAGCAGTTTAAAATAAAGCTTCTGCATTTGTTGGGCCTGGAGACAAACAGTAGCCTCAGGATGGGCCTAAGTGGTATGCCTATTATTCTGAATGGAAAGAAACTGAAACAAAAGATATCTGAATAATGCTTTGCCTATCTAGCTCCCTGAAGACAGGAAATCCCAGAAGTGGGCCGGTGAATGTAAGGCAGCCATTTACCTTACATTCCTGGAGAGGAGTTGCAAGATCTGTTTGAGATGCATCTGTAGATAACCTTGCAAAATTCACTAATTTTTATATTGTAAAACTGTTTGCTTTGGTATTCCCTCCTAAATCATTGCCCCTTTCCAAAGACTTTATAACTTCACTGGAATGACCATAAGGTCCATTCATATTCTATGGCTACTTAAAAGTATCTTTTCTCTTGCTAACCTCTTTTGTGTTCATTTAATCAGTCAAAATGAACCAGGAGGGCAAGGGAAAGTTCCCCTGGAAACCTCCCTACAACAGTTAACTTGTTATATTATAAAGGTTGACTAAAATTATTCAAACTTGGTGGGGGAATCATTCTAATGAAGCAGTAGGTTATAAATGTGAGCTGCACACATTTAAATATGTTCTTGATTGCAATTGGGAGGCTTCCATTTAGGAGCCACCTCACCATACAGTGAAAAGATAACATCATAAATAGGAGAAACTAAAAGCACTCAAGTGTACTACTGTTTAGAGTGAGGTTTGACAAACTCTTTTCGCAAATTGCCACAGTAAATATTTTAGGCTTTATGGGCCATATAACGCTCTCCTAACTGTTCAGCTGTGCCTTTGTTGTAGGAAAGCAGCCATAGACTACAGGCAAATAAGAGAGACTATGATCCACTAACAGCTAACTTAAAAAAAAATGATGCACCGTGGTAGCCTAGCGGTTTAGTTCACTGGGTGCAGTTCACATACATCCCAAGGTCCCCTGTTCAAGACCTGGGGCGGGGGTTACTGGGGAGGGGGGGGCTAAGATGAACAACTACATAAAGTGCTTCTTCCTCCTCTCTCTTCCTGCCAGTCTACTCGCCTTCATTCCTGCCTACACCTTAAAATAAAAAAATCGAAAAAAAAAAAAAACAAACAGGCGTCAAGCCAGATTTGGTTTGCGGACTTAGTCAAGCCTTGATTGGAGGCTCTGGAAACGTAATTTGAATAGTGAGAAAGGGAAACACATCTCTGGTCATGCAGGAGCTTCCTGGTGCTCACAGGTCGCCTAGGTTTCTCCTCTTCTGCTGGGCACCAGCAGTTGAAGGCCTAAACCTGTTTGAAATTTTGAAAATTCTACTCAACCTTCAAGGTCTGGCTTGTCTGTTACTATCTGGCTGGAAGTAAACACCCCATTCTTTGAGAGTTTTGTTTTTTTTTTAATCACCTGTTACAGATCTTTCTTAACATACTTCGTATTCTTTTGAAACCTGTTTGTGTCTGTCTTAATACTTTCCCAGCATATTAGAAAACTCTTACCCGGCAAAGCTTTGGAAGAAAGGAGTCCGAGCTTCCGTGCGGGCCTGGTTGTAACCCGGATGCCCTGGGCTGAGGTGCCCAGCAGTGCGAGCTGTGCCCGGGCAGAGCTCCCGAAGCTAGAACAGAGCCCTGGGCTGAGGTGCCCAGCAGTGCGAGCTGTGCCCGGGCAGAGCTCCCGAAGCTAGAACGGAGCATGCGCGGCAGGAACTGGAGCGTGGCTCGGACGAACTCGGAGGCAGCTGAGTCACGCCAGTACTGCCGCCACGTGAGGACCCGCCCACCACACCGCAGGCACCGCCCACACGAGACACCTCGGACGCACTGCAAGGAGCTATGGGGCTGCAGCAGCTGTGGGCCTGTAGATGTCAATCCAAGACTGCAAGCATCTGTGTCAGAATCTGCACTCAGCTCCTACCCCCTGGTGCTGGCCTTGATGAGGCTGACGAGCCTCCTGATGCCAGCCTGCCCCCTGCCCCACCACCATCCACTGTGCTGCAGTGGCAGGCACACAGGATGCCTTCCACATCAGCTTCTGATAGGTGGTGATGATGATGGGCGCTGGGGTCAGGGGCGGTGTGGGGGGCGGAGATACACCCTGCAAAAGGCTCAGAGCTGCATCCCTCTGCAAGTACTCAGACTATAGGGCCCATTTTCCTCCCATATCACCTCATTTCACAGGAAGGCAAGGCCTGGGTCCTCCAGAGGCAAAAGTGCCAACCCCCTCTCTCCTGTCCTGAGGTTAGCAAAGAATGGGTGGGGCAGCACCTGGGCTGTAGGCACTGGACCCTCGCTTCTCCCACATGTATGCACCCCCGCTTGGCCACCCTTCAGGTTGGTGTTGAAACCCAAAGTGTCTTGGTGGCTCTGGGGTGGGGATGAGTGTCTGGCTCCTGTTTTCACCTTTGGCTGCTATTGGTAGCTGCTGGCTCAGAGGCATCCCACCTCTGGTCCCTAGGTTCCACGGCCCTAGACAAGGGTCCCAGGACTAATTCCTGCACCCAGCCTGATGAGGAGAACCAAAGCTCCAGGCTGGATATTTATGTTTACCAGTCATCCTCTTGAAAACTGGGATGAAAAATACAAAGAAAAAAAAAATTCTTAGAAGTAGTAACTGTTTTGCACTTCTTTACATTCCCTAGAGTATCCAATGCTTTTCCTGGCACATGAAAGGCACTTAACAAATAACTGTGGATATAGTATGAATGCCAATATACAAATATTCATAACTAGGTGACAGAAGTGATATATTGTATAAACATGAGAGGAACAAATGTACTTTTTAATCCTCTGCCTGGCATTTTAGCAAACCTTATGAAACTTGAAGCATGTGAAAGCAGATGATAATTATCTTACCTGGGCACAACCCTCATCAATCCTGCCCCTTTGAGGCTCAATTTTAAAATGTGCAGTTTTTTTGAATTGGTACAACACAGGAAGTAATTTGGATCGATTTTGTATAATACATGGAATATCTGCATGTTCACCCATGAAACAAGGTGTAAAATGAAAGACTTGTCCTGGATCAAGGTGTAATAAGACAGGCAGTCCTGAACCTGTCAGTGCTAATTCCACTTTCTGAAATGGATGACCTGTAAAAGTAATAATAGGTTTTTAACATAAAAAGTGTTCGGAGAATCAGAATATATTTACTCAGTCCTAATGGTGTCACCTGAAAGACCTGTTAAGACATGGGTAGCTCACTCAAATCTTTCATTCAATAAATTTCAAGTATCTTTTCTATGCCAGGTACTCTTCTAGGCCTTGGAGATACGGCAATGAATAAAACAGACAATGTGCCTATTCTCATGAACTTTACATTTGACTGAGGTGACATTGACAATAAAGCAGTTAAATATATAGCATTTCAGTGAGGATAAGTGCTATGAGGAACTGTAAAGTAGGGTAAAACAGACCAAAACATCTTGGGGCTACTCCTTTATATGGGGAAGTCGCTCTCTGATAGGGAGAGATTTGAGAAAAATGTAAAGGTACTCGGAGAAAATCATGTGAAAATACAGAAAGTGTATTCCAGAGAGAAAAGCAAGTAAAAGACTAAGGTAGAGCTTAGCTTGGCAGGTTCAAAACCAGTAAGGAACCAAATACAACTGGGGAAGAGTAGTAGAATGGCAAAATGGTCAGTTTTTAAATCAATTTTTGAACCTAGAACTAACAAATTGCTAACAGACTGATACTGAATGGGAAAGTGAATTCATGGTAAATACGATGTTAAGTTTTGGGCCTAAGCCACTAAAGTGATAGAATTGTCATTTCTACAGATGGGGAAGCCTACAGTAGGGACAGGTTATGGGGAAACTAGAAGTTCTGTTTTGGAACAGAAGTTTGTTTGAGATGCCCAGTAGACATCCAAAGGAAAATGTCTACTAGGGTCACTTAATGTGCTTACAAATTTATAGTGAAGATGTAGGAGGAAGGATTGGAGTTAGTTGGAGAAGGTGTGTGATATTAATCTCAGATTGTGAGAAAGTAAATGAATGGGGGGATACAGCAGGAATGCTTCTTAAAGGACCTATTTGGCATTAGTATTATAAAAAGTAAAACCTCACAGGATACCTTTGTGTTTTTCTCCCACACATTTGGCTCCCAGGTGCAGACCCAGAGTAGATTCAGGGTTAAATTTAATCAGATTAGAGGTTTTTCACTCAGCTACAATAAGATGAGTCAAGAGATGTAAGTGTACATGGAAGAAAGTGATTCAAATAATGAACAATGGAATATAAGACAGGCAGTAACATAATCATGAAGTTTGGGTCATTTGTTCGCATATTAATATTTAATAGAAAATTTAGGCTTACATAGGGAAAAAATCAGGTTGGTTTTTTTTTCTTCTTTTTTCAAACATTAGATCATCATGTTTATCTAAGTTATTTTAAAATAATAAAGTCATCTAAATTCTAACTTGGAAAGGAATTATGTAAATAATTCTGAAGTTAATATCTTTCCTAACAGATGTTTTAAAGTCTCTTGAATATTTTTACATTTTTGCTCTTTCAATAATTATTTTTATTCAATTGCCTCTACAAATATTGATGTCCAAACTTTTAAGCAATCTAAACTTCTATACATTTTATTATTCTGTTCATCTCACACTTACTTTTGATAGTGCTATTGATATCATCTCTCAGAATTCCAGTTTTACTTCCTATAGACTCAAACCTTAAGAAGACAGCATAGTCCTGCCTGTGTGATGGATTAATAATCTTGTTAGTGTCCATGAGTAGCCTGGAAAAAAATCACAATCAGTTATTTTTAAAGCAAAGGTGATACATTTTATGATCTCTCAAAAGGGAATACCAGACCTCTCATGTATCTGTCTCCTCCCATGGACTAAAACACGTATTATTGCCACATTCTTGTTACGGGAATAAGAAGTAATTTGGAGAACAAGATAAAAGCCACATTTTGTCAGAGGAAAAAAGGAAAAGGATAGTTGGGAAGAGGAGCAGGACAAACAGAGAGGGGCTAATTACAGGCCTACGCAAATTATACACAAAAGGCTGTTGTAAATAACATGTTGAGAGCACATACATAACTACTTCTATCTATGAGTTTCTTCTAGACTCACAACAAAGTTAACATACTGCCATGAAAAAGAATACTTGGAATTTCAAGGATGGTGTGGTAAACAGAATCTTACAGATTCACCAGAGAAATTTCCTCTATGAAGGTATGATTAATAACGCAATTATAAATTGTACCAATAAACAATTGATTTGTTACTCTCCTTAAATTAAAACACACCTTATTCTTCAACAGATAATTGGGATATCACCAAGTGACTCTTGCCACAGAGAGAAGAACATTAAACATTGCCTTATCACAAACAAGGGTGAACACACTTAGGATTGGATCACTTATTGCCACACAGTGCAGCCTCTCAGGTATAGCTGAAATTGCTATGATATATATAAAATATTTCCAAATATATTTTCAAACTAAATAACCAAACCAGGTATATGGATGGACTTGTGAAAAATAAATATTGGTAAAAGTCTGAAAAGTCCATATGAATTTCATTCATCAAGCAAGTGTGACTGATCCCAGTAGCTGCTATAGGTGTAACATTTGTGATAGGCAGCAAGGATTTTGCACTGGTAGAAGCACTGCATTCTTTTTGGAGGAACTTAGAACAGACTTCATGCCACTGACCATCACCTGACTATTTCTTCAGGGTCAACAAGGTGTTGGTTGCACAGACCTACTTTGGGACCTCAATCCAAATCAACCCCAAACTTCTATTTCTGGAGAAATTTTGTTTTTTAATTTCACATGATGTATTTAGAATCATATTTTTTAATATTGGAAATAATATTAATTACGTTTGAAACATTGAGAGTCATAACAAGAAAAATCTAATTTTTGCCCTCGGACAAGTTTTACTGTGAAAATCAATCTGATGAATATATGGCTAATATACTTTCCATTAATAAGTGACATTACAATGGAAAAAAATGTTTGCTTACTTTGGGCTGAAACAAAATGTAATTATAATCTTTTGATATGGTTTTAACAGCCCTTCATTAGGAACACAGGAGATTAAAGTGGTAACATCTATGTTCTTTAATTTGCGTAAGAAGGTGAGATTATTTAAAGCAACATCTGTTCTTTCTTGAATATTTGTACCCTGCAACATAAATTAGGAATAAAAGAGTATTAAGGTAAAACACAACACAATTAAATATTTAAATAGATCACAAAAGACTGAATTTTTGGAGTCTAGAAGTTAGAGAATTTGTATGTCTTTATGATAACATACATAAATTAGAAGAAGACACATAATAAAATTTAAAGAACTATTAAAAAGCTGATGAGAATATAATTAGCCACTTATCTATAGGAAGCATTAAACTAACTTACTTCCAATATAAATGTTATGATCAGTTTTGGTTTAATTTACTGACTTTTTTGAGGTTATACTTGGACACACATGAAATAAAATCATATATAGCTTCATGTTAAAAATATTTAAAACAATTAAAGTGTTGGTTATTAATAAATTCAAAATAATCGGTTTCAAAACAAAATAATTAATCTTCCTCTTTTACACTATTACTTACCAATTCTTCTCCCACTGAATCATCATGCATGATGGCTACCCAATTTATGGGTTCTGGGCTATTATTGTATAGAAGTGCATGTTCAATTTTTGATGTTCCGAAGAAAATAGAACCAAAACATATGTGTTTCAAGGTTTTGTTATTACTCATGTTTAGCAATTCAAGAATCTGTTCAACCACATTAGCTTTGACACTGAACAGTGTGTCTGGACGACCTTGTAAACTCACTCTACAAGATAATGAATTGTACATATATTTTAATTAGAATGCTATATACTTTATTTTCCTTCTAAATATTCAGATAAACAGAAGTTTTATAAGATCACATTATAATTAAAATGAAAGGCCTAAGAGCAATTCCGTCCACATATAAGCCAGAGACTGTTTTGCCTTCTAAGTCTCTATAGTAGAATGGCATATGTGCAAACATATTGTCTCCAGAAGACAACAAAGTTGGAAAACTGATGATGGCTATGGAGTGATCAGTTATTTGTGGTATTTGATAGGACAAGATCAAAAAGGATTGTGTGACTTGACCCCAAAAAGAACTCTGTAGGTATGTCCAAATCACCAAGTATTTGTAAATACTAAAGTTAGATGGGATGATTTATATGGTCACTCTAATTCTAGAATTCTTAAATTCTTTTCTAGCTCATCCCACTTGCCCAAGTCCAACAGTCAACCTCATTACCATCCTAATAACCCAATTCCCTACAAAGTAAGCTATCTAATTAAACCCCACTTCTTTGCTGAAATGAATATCCATGTCATAAAACTTCATTACCTAAACTAATTTGAATTTTGTTTTGAAACTGATTTCCCCCAATTTCTCCCTCTTTTGCTTAAATGCAATCCTTTTCAATCTTGCCCATCAGACACCACAAATAAATGAACACTCTACAACTATAACGGGCATTCTTTTCTTACACTCTATCACTGCCACACTGGGCATTATTAATAGGATCTCTTCGCACATCTGTCCTCCCTTAAGCTTCCTTGATACCATACTTTCTTGGTTTTCTTTCTAACTCATTCAGAGTCTACCTTCTTGTTCTTCTAAGATTTGGATATTTTGTAAACTACATGAAAATAGTGTTTCTCTAATACTCTTTCATATTCCACCCTACATCTGAAAGTTATTTTCAATATTCTCATGCTTTGTCTGCAACATATACACTGATGATCCTCAAACCAATATACCTAGACCAAACTTTTTTCTGAAACTCAAGATAAGTGAATCTAATAAACTCTAAACAGATCCACAGGACTCTGCAATTTAAATCAAATCCAACATGTTAAAACTGAACTGAAGATCATCTCCCATAGACCTATTCCTCCTCTGCAACCAGTCATTAAATCTACTCAAATCTACCTCCATAACTCATCTCCAATCTGCACAATTCTTTCCATACTCCAATTTTACCTTAACTCAGGCCTTTATTATTTTTCTTCTGTTATATCATTATAGTTTCAAGTCAGACTGCCTACTCCACACCTGTACTCTTTGATTTGTTTTGCACACTGCTATTAGCATGGCCTTTCTAAAAAGCAAATTAATGAAGACACTTCTATTTAAAACCATCCTGAGACTCCACAGCCTTCACAATAAAACCTTAACTCCTATCAGGGCTAATTGTTTTTTAAACATTTTTTTGACTTCAGCAAGAAATGTATTTGACATTATAATGATTGAAGCACATGCACATACACACACATTTGAAATAAATTTTAGAAAACAACATTGACCCTTACACTATGTGAGATGCACTTTGATATTTTCTATTTTATAATTTTAGTACTGGTGTTCACCCATTGCAGCAATCACACAGGCCACTAATGAACTGATACATACAGCTGAAAACAAACATGATCTTACAACGTCCTTCATTGGATCCTACATCATTCTGTTTTTCTGACCTCATCTTGTATCATTCCTCACCTCTATCTCTTTGCCTCTACATTACCTTAGATCTCTTAATGTGTAACACTGTTTACTGACCTCTAGAATTTCAAGTATTATACTTATTCTGCTTGAAATCACTCCTCTAACCCATTCTCATCACCAACTCCCTCCCCCCAATATATACACACCAAACCCAGCACTACTCTTTCCATCACCTTTCCTAATATACTCCCTCACCCCCACAATCCCAAGGAGCTCCTGTTATCTGTACCCATATGGCATCCTCTGATTCTTCTCATTTTTTAAATCCTTCATGCTTGGCAAATAGCAGAGATCAATGAATGAATGCTGACTGAAAGAATGAATCAAGTAACATATGTTCAAAGATAATAGGCATATATGAATGGTGAAATAGGAAAGTACTAAGAACTAGGTTAAAATTAAGACCCATAGTACACACTTACTTTGCCACTTCATTTACCACATTAGGCTGGTCTGCACAGAAATCCACTTTAATAATCTTTGATGATTTAGGCTCCATAACACCTTTAGCTGGAAAAAATTCAATGGGTAATTGGCCCTGATAGTCTATTTCAAATACACCTACAAAGAGAAAGACAAGAACAGATGGTTTGCATCTGGATGCTTACAATGTTATATTCACATTCTTAGAGCGGAAAAATCACACAATATTAACTCGACCCTCATCAATAGCTAAAATTTATGATCTGCTAATTGCATTCAGACACAAGATCTAAGAGCTTTGCATATGTTTTTCGATTTATAATCCTCATATGATTCTATGATATATGTTCATTCATGATCTCCCTTTTCTAAATAAGGAAATAGAAGTTTAAAAAGATTGAATGACTTGTCCTATAACACACAACTATAGTGGTTGATTCGATTGTTGATTCCAACTCTTTACCCTTCTCTGCATCTTTACCCTTTATCCTATCATGAACAAAGCAGGTTTTCTTACCTCTTGACTTTGGACTTCACCATGTGATTTGCTTTGGCCTATAGCATGTGACAATATGACTGCTCCAACCCTAGATGTTTTCTTGTTCTTCTACCATGTAAAGTTTGTCTATTGAGAAGATGCTGTCCCTTTGGCCTGTACCCCAGAATGAGCAAATGTGGAAAAAAGTCTCCTAGCTGATTCACAGACTGGCAGTGAGTAAGGAACAGACCCAGCTGCCTCAGCTTGAAGCAGTCACCCAGCTGATCCCTGCTGAGATCAGACAAGTTCCAGGCAATCTGCATACAACTAAAAAATAATTACCTTTATTAGATAAAGAGTTATAAGGTGGTTTCTTACACAGCATTTATTTACTACAGGTAGTAACTAATAGAGCTGCAATCTTCACGTGGATGTTTCTGATCACTGTCATTCTCTATAGATGAATTCATGCATTACACAGGGAAAGGGCATAAGGAATGGGTTTTTGAAATCAAATAGCATATGAAAAGGAGGTCACGAACCTTTCTTATTTCGAAAACAGAAATGATTCGCAATGTATGGAAGTGTTTGATGTCTGAGATATTCGAGATCAGCTATTATCTCTCTTTCACCGCTGTGGTCCTGGCACCCTGCCCCACACTCCCACACAGTGTCTAGCACCAAAGATTGCTCAAAATGTGTCCAACAAATGGAAGTAGTCAGTCATGAGTTTCTTTACTAGCATCATACAATATTAATACAAATGAGCATGCTTCCAACATAAATAACTTGGCAAATTCCCAATGCAACACTTTTAAATTACATTTGATGACATTTTCCAGAATTACTCATTTGACTTAAAAATAAAAGTACTGACAATATGAAAAGAAGACTTTTTTACCTTTTTTAATAGCAGTAACTTTGTTTTACAAATTAAAATAAACCCATATGTATAGGTTCCCCATATGTGCAGCTTACCCATTCAGATACATGTTAACACACCCTGCCCTCCACCAAATCACCAAGTGTTCTGCACCAAAGACAGTAAGACTTTTAAGTGCTAGATGACCTGATGAAAAAGGGACTCTCAGTAACAAAATGTGTTCAATCAGTTATTTTTAAAGAAGTGCTAGTGGCATAATATTTAAGATTCATTTTTTTAGATCATAAAACAAGAATCTGTAATTATACCCATTTCAAATAAATATTACTGACTCAATTCTCTAGAGAAAAAAAATGACTTCAGTTAGGGCTAGATCTGTGAAATAGTTCCTGTTTTAAAACCTCTTTGACATAATTTGATGAAAGAGTTTAAGTGAATGCTTCAAAAGTTTATTCAGGAACAACCTCAAACTAAAAGAACATGGTTCCGTCTTCTATTTATTTGTTAAAATAGTGGGTGCACAAACATTTCTGCATCTTTTCTAAGTACCAGTAGTCACAGTGAATTATTTGACTGATTTCTTTTTAAATTGCTAACAGAAGCAAGGATGTTATCCTAAGAAAAAGGTGTCATTGAAGGAAGAATGATTTAAATGGAATTTTTGCCATCGAAATTTCAATTCTTTTTAGCTATGACACTGGCTAATCAGTGGAGAATGAACTAGATGGAGATAAGAGGAAACTGCAGAGAAATCATTTAGGTTGGTATAATTACTAGGCAAGAATGACCTGTTGTAGAAAAATGACATGGGCCAGAGAAGATTAGGATTATTGACATTATTAGGAAGTGAATAGAGAGGATTTAATAATGAACTGAGTAAGAGGGTAGGAAGTAAAAGAAAGAGAACTATCATGAGATTTTGCCAAGTTTTCTAACTTTCACAAATACAAGGTGGTAACATTTAATTTTTTTTAAAAAAGGAAAAGTTTTAAGGAGAAGCTGAGGAATTTATTTTCCGAAATGTTAAGTTGGAGAAACTCAAAGGAAATATAATCTGAAAAGACCAGGGAGTATGGAAGTGATCAGTAATGTAACAGGAATGGAAGTGATTGCTTAGAGAGAGCATGCTGGCTGTGGAAGCATGAGGTTCCATAGCAAATCCTACAGAATAGTCACATTTAATGTAAATAAAAAAGGGGAAAGCAATCCACAAAAGAGAACTTAAGAGGAAGGAGAAAAAGAATAATTTTAGCATCAATAGTGAATATCTATTGAAGTTAATATAGATCAAAGAGAATGCTAAGCATTTTTTTAATCACTGCCACAATTATAGGAAGCAGGAACTTTGTTTCTCTCTAATGTAAAAGTGAGGCAATGAATGTTACTGTGAAGAAAATTCCTTGCATAGGGCCTTCCAGTCAACAAATAGCGTAACCCAGCTTTGGGCCCTGAAAGCCTTACTTTAGAACCTCGGTTGTTGTTTTTATTGTAGTAATTATTCTACACATTAAATTATGTATAGATTCCTCATTTCTTAGTTATATTTCAACGCACCATGCCCTCCGCCAAATTACCAAGTTAGAACTTCAGTTTTAACCACCGTTTTATATGGGATAGTGTGGGGTCATAGAAGCCGAAGTTACATCTTTCCAAGAAGACAGAAGTGGCCAACTATGTTAAAAGTTGCTAATAAGAAATGTAAAATAAACATTTAGACTTGATGAAACCTCTTGGAAAACACATGGGATGTGAAGGCACCAATATCTGTGGCTGAGATAAAAGATCCTTTGAACAAATATGCATGGTTTTTTAATCATGAGCTGCTCTTCTACCTTTCCTAGGAAAGCATCAGGTAGCAAAGTATACATTGCTACCTTGTCTTTACGCATTCAAAATACTTTCAGAAATAATTAAGTTCCTTTTTGGGTAAAAGTACAGTAAGATCAAGCCAAGACTAATAGTCAGCAGTTTTACTAGGTGCTACTAAAAATGAAGAGACAGAGAGTCATATACCCAAGAACATTCTTAATTCCTAGGCATGCTTTCATTTTTTAAGTTTTCCTAAGCACAGTAAGGATGTACCAGTCTCCATATAACTGCAAATTACTGAATGCTGAAGACTCATCCAGAATGCTCCTATAAGATTAAGTGGATTACTTCTGAATTCACTCACTTTTCATTGAAAGTTTAATGTTTCTTTATGGAAACTCGAGATAACTGAATCAAATCAATTAAACAAAGGCTTATTGGATGCCTGCTATATGCCAATATTGTCTGATTCATAAAAAGTATAGAGAGTCCATGATATCAGTTCCAAGTAAACAAAAAACTAAAAACAAAAACATACATTGAGAGTAAGCAGCATGTGCTTCTCTAGGTAGTTAGGAAGAATCCTGAGGACCACTCCTAGGTTGGGTCCAATTTAATGAATGTCCTAGTTTACAGATGATGCCAGGTTTTTCAAGATAGTGAAATAAAGAGAGAATGTGGATGACCAGGAGAAAGGGGAAGGTGGGAATAAAGGGCAAAAGGAAGGTCACATATTGGGAGCAAAATAGTGTCAGTAAACATAAAGGATGAGGATTCCTTAGATAGCTGGTCAAACCCAGAAATAATGTGTAAAGGTTACACTAAGGACTTGAAGACTGTTCTGCATCATAACACTCAAATAGAAAAATTCTATTCAAATATCTGAGGACACTGAAAGGGAGAGAGAAATGATTGCAATCAATTCAAGGCATGCTAAAATAATGGGGTTTTTTTTCAATGTTCAAAAATAAAATATGAAAAACAATGGGGGTATTATTATACCATAAAATCTTAAAAGAGGAAATGGACTTCAGCAGTTCACAGAGTACTAAGATTAGAGACCCATGAAATAAACATAGAGCCCTATTGTTTCCAATATTTGAGAAGATAAGCACTACTTTGCCCAATCAGGAGTAAACTTAGGAAATATATACATATTTTTTAAAGGAAAGGTGCAGGCAGGAATGGCTGCAGGCAGGCAGGTAGAAAAAGAGAAGAGGAAGAAGCACTTAATTTTATTTTTGTTTTTATTTAGTTGTTCATCTTGGTTGTTCCTGTTGTCCTCAAGTCTTGAACCCAGGTTCTTGGGATGTATGTGGACTACGTCTAGTGGCCTTAAGGAAACAATTTTATAAAGAGAGAGAAAAAAAACTGTATTCAATAACATTTGTCTAATCCATGGATGGTTATTCCATGGGCTATTAAAATAAAACATCATGAAGTTTTTACATAAATAAATGCGGGCCTCTATAAAACCAAAGATAATAATCCTAGTAAAACTACCAGAAGGAAAAAACAAAGCTGTACAATCACAAATCTGCTGAGTGTGGCTTTTTAATGTCTCTTAAGCATACATATAAATTTGTAAACATTTGATCTTTGACTCTAAAACTATAAAATATTTGTCACATAAAATCTTTTTTAAAATTTTATTAAAATCATCTTTGGTTGCTGAATCCATTTGCTGCATAAGAGTTTTTCTGCTTGAAAATACATTGTTATTTTCATGAATATTTATATATTGTGCTTGTAGGTAATAAGGACTTTATGACACTTTACAGGCAGTTGTTACTAGAAATATAAAATATACTATCAATTTCAGTAATGGTGGAAAAAATAATAACATTCAGCTTGAGACTGAGGACAAAGTCAATACTAAGAAAATCTTTCATGATGACAATTTATTTCAGTTTATAAAATAATAGTAATAAATATTTCACAGTACTTGGCTATAATTAACCAGTTGTAATAACATTCACTACGTATACTATGAACTCAAAAAATAATAATAAAATACTTAGAGCTAATGTGGATTCTTTTTCCTAAAATGTATTGAGCCAGGTCTATAGTTTAATTTTATTTATTTTATTAAGTAAAATAATATTAAATAAAATTTTTTAAATACTAAAGTAAAAAAATGCAAATTCAATTAACTTCAAAACCATATTTTTTACTTATAGATAACATTTACATATAATAAAAGTATACATTTCAGTGAGATTGTCAAATTAAGAAATGATATGATCAAAACTATGAAAGATTAGGAATAGATGACAGTCAACAGATTTCTGAAAATTAAATTAATACAATTAGAATTTTGTCCATTTCATATCATGGGTCTAAAATATAAATGGAGAAACTAAATCATCTAATCCAAAATCACTCACCATGAGTGATTCCATCCTTAACACTGGAGGCAGACCACAAATGAGCCTAATTCCAAAGACATCAAAAATGCAATCATTTAAAAACCAAAGTACAGCACACTTCAGTGGCTCAAATGCTAAGCTGGCTGTGGGGGTATGGACCATGTAAAGCCCAGGGACCCAGGTTTGTGACCTGGAGCTATGGTGTCAACTAAAATAAACAAATAAAAGTGTTTCCTCCACCTCCTACTTCTTTAAAATGCCTCTTCTTCCTTTCCCTTCCTCCTCTTTATAACAAACAAAAAAAACATTTTTTAAACAACCAAAGCACAGAAAGCAAAATGAACAATATTCAATGAAGCATAATTATCCATTGTATTTGCTTATACCCCAGGAAGAAAGTCAGTAAAGTAACAAGTGATGACTATCTTTTGTCTTAATAATTCTCATTACTCAGCAAAGCAGTGCCACCCACTTAGCGTAAAGGTGGTTTGAATGTTTTATGCATCAGAGTGAAATGTTCTCCTTGTCTAAAACAAGTCCTCATCTCAATTGGCATATATGACAGTCTTGTCACCCCCTAAATGCTAATCATCTAAGCAGGAGAATAAAAGGCGGGGTGACGTATGTCTACTTAATACAATCAATGAAGAGTGTGCATGAACACAGATACACCCACTCCTGTCCTCACACACATGGCCTTTATGAAAACCCTTAGTTCACAGTTAGAATCCCTACAAATAATGCTCCCTGGAGAAGAGAGAAGCATTTATTCTTTCAATTCAAAGTTAGTAAGAGCCTTATAGGAACAATCATGTGAATTCAAAGTTGAGTGTGATCAAGAAAAAGAACAGACATTTATTAATAGCCTATGATGAGTCAAGTACCATGTTATATGCATAATTAACTATAGTACATTTTTTTTAGTTTCAAGTTTTAACAATCTTAAATAAACTTGTCCCAGATGACACAACTAATAAGGCACTGTTCCTTAATTCTACCTCTGGATGGTTCTAAGGACTATGTCACCTTCGTGACAACATCCTGCCTCCCATTCTCAGGGAAACCATTGCATGTCAGTCTGTATTAATAAGAATCATAAGGAAGCAAATTCATCTATTGCCTACCAGTCTTCTACAATTATCCTACTTAAGGACTTTAGTTTTCATTTACTGTATTTTGCCATGTATAATGCATTCCATGTATGATGCACAACCAAGTTTTTGGTCCAAACATTTAGGAAAATAACCTTTAGTTTTAATTTTTTAATTACATATTTCATCTGTTTATATTTAGGTACATGTTTTGTAAGAGGAATTTTAACATCTATTTTTAACATATTGTGGTACAAGAACTTTTCTGTGACAAATCAGTATAAAACACAAAAACAGATACAAAGCATAAGCAGCTTTTTTTTTTCCTGTGACCTCCACAATCTGATGACATTCTCTGTGGGAGGAGGTCCAAAGTGTCTCTTGGCAGCTCTGTTCCCAGGCTCTTTAGCATATTTAACAACTGTTAGTTTAAAACTTGCAGTGTCTGTATTTTTGTAAAAATATCAGCTAGATTCTTAGCTCCCTCCTAAAATGTAGGAAGAGAAATGTTGCACTGTTCACCCTATGGTAATAAACTTGGCATCACCTAGCTTACCAAATCAGTTACTTACTCAGTAGACAACAATACACTGGTCTTTTCATTCATTGAATAGTTGGCCAAAATTGCTTTCACTGCTAATTCATCTTAAGCTCAACAAAATCAATTATCCTACTCAGGGTATTATTTTGCATACAGATATTGTTATTGATTTCTAGAGTTACACTTTTAATTCATAAGCATAAAAAGAATTTAAAACATGTATATAGATATGGAATTAGTACTACCCATGTATAATACATAACCTTATTTTTTCCTGACATATTTGAGCAACAAAGTGCACATTATACACGGCAAAATACAAGTACTTCAAATGCCAGACACCTTTTAGTTTAGGGGTGTATCAGAGAATCTATTAATTACACAAGGTATACATTCCAAATACCAACTTTCTTCCAAAAATATACATTTATTTATATGACAGAAAGTATTTACCTGGAGCTCTGCCATGGTTAATGATATTAATCTCTTTACAATGTACTATACTGTTGGCAACCAATGTGCCGAATTCAACTCCTGAATCTATTTGCAGTTGACAGGCTGGAATCAACCTACGAGAGAAGAGATGGCTAGATAATTAATTTTAACAATTATAACTCCATAATTAAATTTACAGGGAGACATACATACACAGGTTAAAAGATTTTAGTTTCCTTGCAGGTTTACTGGTGGCATAACTGTAAAGGAATTATGAAATAAAGACATGAAAACAAGATAAAGAGATACATTTTCAGCAAAGAAATCAGACTTCATGTATGGTACATGGTACACCATACTTTATGCATGAGTAAATTAATCAACACTTCTATAATCCATGAGTTAAAAAGAGGTCTCAGGTGCACCCTGGTGGAATAGTGATTACGTTAGCCGCCTCCAAAAAGAGTACAGTCCGCATACATCCCAAGGACTCTGGTTCACATCCCAGGTCTAGAGGAATAATCACTGTGAACAACTGAACAAAAATAAAATAAAATGCTTCTTCCTCTTCTCTCTTCCTGCCTGCCTGCCTACTTACTTTCCTTCCTGCCTATACATTTCCTTAGAGAAAAAAAGAGGTCTCCAGAAAAAAAATTTTAAATATCCAAAACTAAATGAAAACAAAAACACAACATGTAAAAATGTGCTGTATACAGCTAAAGAAGTAATAGAAGGTCATCGATAATACTATGTGTGTACATTTGAAGTAAAGAAATGTCTCAAATTAATGACCTAATTCCCAGCCTCAAAAAATTTCAGAGCAAACCTCAAGAAAAAGAGCAGCATAAACCCAAGTCAAGCAAAAGGAAGCAACAAAGACATAAAAGAAGCAATCAATGAAATTTAAAACAAAATGATAGGAAAATCAAAACAAAAAGCTGATTCATTGAAAACAGTAAGGTTGACGAACCACTAACAATACTCATAAAAATAAAGGGAAAAAAGATATGTCACCATGAGCAGGGATAAAATAAAGGGTGTAATCATTTAAAAATAATAAGGGAAAACTTACTCCAAACAACTCTATACTCATCTATTGATGACTTACAATTGGAAGAGTTCATTGAAAACCACAAACTATAGTAACTTAACCAAGATGAAAAAAGCATTCTGAATTCCTATAACCATCAAGAAATTGAACTCTTAACTTAAAACATCCTGAAACACAAATCTCCAGGCCTAGATAATTTCAGTAGAAAATTCTATTTAAAGAATTAAATTAGGATCAATATTGAACAAGCTCCTCCAGAAAACAGAAAAAGAAAAGACATTTCTCATTTCATGAGGATAGCACTATTCTAATATCAAAACCAGAAAAGAGAATACAAAAATAAATAAATAAATACCTCTCATGAAATGACATACAAGAATCTGCATTAAGAAATTAGGAAACCAAATCCACTGACGTATGAAAAGAATGATACAATATGACCAAGAGGGACTTATCCTTGGTCAGTTTTAAGGACAAGGCTGGTTCAAACATTCAGAAATTAATAAAAATCAATGTAATTCACCATAGCAATAAGTTATAAGAAAAAAATCATGATCATATGCATTGGTAAAGAAAAAAATATTTGATAAAATTCAACACTCATGATAATAAAAACTCTCAGAGAGTTATCATAGATGGTAATTTCCTCAACTTGATTAAGAATATCTAAAAATAATGACATCTAAGTTATACTAAATCATGAAAAACTGCATGGTTTTTATCCCTAATACTGGGAATAAGTAAAGGAAGTCTGTTCTCACAACTCTTAATCAACATACTATTTAAAGTTCTAACCACAGAAATAATAAAAAATAACCACAGAAAGACATAAAAAAAACATAGACTTTGGAAGGGAAGAAAAAAATCTCTGTCTCCAGATGACATGGGTGTCTTAGTAGAAAATCACAAGTAATCTAAATGAACAAAAAACTCCCACAAAGTGAGTTCAGCAAGGTCAGAGGATGCATTATCAACAACAACAAAAAAAATTAATCATATTTCTGTATACCAACAATAAATATGTAGAAACTAAAATTTAAAGCAGAATATCATTTAAAATCACTCCAAAGAAAATTAAGTACTTAGGTATACACTTAAAAACACATTGGCATGATCTTTTATGTTGGAAATTACAAAATGTTGATGAAAAATGAAAGAACTAAATAAACAGAGACATACATGTTCATACTTTAGAAAACCCACTACGGTAATCAATTTCCCCTCCAAAGGCTTAATGTATTCTTATTGAAATCCCAGCGTTTTGGGTTTTTTTTTTTTTTTTTTTTTTTTTTTTTTTTGTAGCTACATAATAGTTTTTCCTAAAACTATAAAGAAAATGGCGTACCCTGGTGGCTAACAGCTAAGTCCACAGCCTCCAGCCAAACAAAATGAACAAATAAAAGCTTCTTCCTCCTCTCCCTACCTACTTGCCTGCCTACTTGCCTTCAATCCTGCCTGCACCTTTCCTCTAAGGAAATAAAACTAGATAGAAAGGCACAAGCCCTAAACTAAAGCTTGACAAAGAGGAATAAAGTCTCAGGAAATAATCTACCTGGTGGTCAGAATTACTATATAGTGTAAGTAATTAAGGCGGTATAATGTTGGCAGAGGCACTGACAAATAGATCAATGGAACATAATGTAATACTCGGATATAGACCAGTGTAAATATACTCGAGTGATGTTTAATGAAGGCTCACAATCAATGGAAGTAGACAGCTTTTTCAATAAATCATGCTAAGGAATTGGACTTCCATAGGCAAAAAAAAAAGTGAACCTTAACCTAAACCTCACAGTTGACATAAAAATTAACTCAAAATGGATCACAGATTTAATTGTAAAACTTAAAACTCTAAAACGTACAGGAAAAAATCAGATGAAATCTTCAAGATCAAGGGTTGTACAGATAGGTCTTAGACTTGATGCTAAAAGCATGATCAATAAAGTGTCATAAATTGAAGATCATCAAAATTTAAAAAAAGATTTAAAAGCTTTATAAAAGACCCTATTTAAAAGGATAAAAATCAACTCAAAGACTGTGAGAAAATATTTTAAACCAAAGATCTATCAAATGACATATACAAGAATGTACAAGTAAATTAAATAACTCAACAGTAAAAAGCAAACACTCCAACTAGAAAATGAGCAAAACATACGAACAGATGTTTCACCAAAGAGGCTGTTCAGATGGCAAAGAAGAAAATGAAACTATATCCAATATCATTAGTCATTAGGGAAATACAATTTGAAACTACAATGAAATTCCATTATCAGAATTTTTCATATCCATAATAAATGTTGGTGAAAATGCAGAAAGAGTGGATTACTCATTGTAATGTAAAAATAGTACAACCACTCTGAAAAACAATTTGCAATTTTCTTTTAAACTAAATATGAAACCACCATGTGACCCAGAAATTTCCCTCATGAGCATTTATCCCAGAAAAATGAAAACTTGTGTTCACATAAAACTTGTACAAGAATTTTAATAGTACTTTTATTTGTAATAGCCTAAAATTGGAATCAGTTTTGATATCCTTTTCAGCCAGTCAACTGTTAAACAAACTATGCATAGATCATGGAGTACTGCTCAACAACATAAAGGAGCAAACTATTAATATATACAATAATGTGGTTGAATTTCCAGGGAATTTTGCTGAGTGAAAAAAAGTCAATCCCAAAAGGTTACATAGTTGAGATGACAACATTTTAGAAATGGAAGACAGATTAGTGGTTTCCATAGTTTACGGATGGTGGATGTGAAGCAGAAGGGAGATGT
>RJWH01006648.1:0-51203 GCA_004363575.1 Solenodon paradoxus
ACCTGCCTCCCTATAGACCACAGGACCACTCCCTTGAAGGCAGGGCTCCCCAAGCTGGGAGGACTAGGCCCACGATGAGCCGGTGTGGACGCACCTGACCAACACCGGGGCGCCTCGCAGGCCACGGGCCACGGGCCGCCGCCCACCACACACGGTACGTGCAGAGGCCAGGGGACAGCCAGCGGCGGCGGGCAGGGCGCAGAGGCCCGGCCCCTCCGGGCAAGTGCCCGCCGACAGCGGTGACCCTGAGAGGTACCGACGGCACCGGGAGGCTGAGTCCCCGGCAGAGCGGGACGGAACAAGCGTCCTTCGCAGGAGCTGATGGACAGCACGCCTGCACCTGTGATCAGCCTCCGGAAGGTTCTAGAAGGAACAAAGCACACTGGATGGCTGGGGAAAGGCAGAAACTGGCTTTTAACAGTGGAAGGTAAGTGCTCAACACACAGGTGAAGGACCCAGACACCGTGCCATCCCTGCCGGTTCATCGAACAGCTGCTAATCTCCTTTATTTGCCTTTGATTATATTTCTATTTAGTTTTTGCTGAATTTAAGAGACTGCTGAGTGTCCTTTAAAAAAGGTCTTGGAAGAAGCTGGGGCACCAGGCGGGTGGGTTCCAGAGGCTGAGAAGCAGGCACTCGGGCTGCCCTGGAGGGAGGACGGGGAGGCTTTGCTATGACAGGCGCAAGGGTGGCTCACGGGGACAGCTCTGCTGCTTAGAGCCACGGGAGGAAGCAGCGCGTCAAAGCTGGTGCGGGGAGGACAGGACACGGAAAGCTGGGCCCGAACAGAGACAGAGGGGTCAGGGTGGCCTGCGAGGGACAGGAGGCCCGCCCGAAACCGGAGAGGGGATGCCTCAAGGGCCAGACACTGACGGTGCCAGAGCCCGCAGGCCGCCCTGCGGGGACACGGGGTAGAGAGGCCCCGTCCTGCCCGTCCCCCGTGTCCGGTCCCCGTCCGCCGCGGGAGAACCCGAACACTAGCTGCCGCGTTTGCTTCGGACGATCTCTTTGCTCCGAGCCTTCTCTCCACGCGAGCGACCTTCCACCGGGGGCGTCGGGCTGCAGCCCGAAGCAGACGCCTTCAGCGACCAGCGTGCGCGCCGGTGGCCCTGCGGCGAGACCCCGCGCCCGACGGGCTCTAGACACGAGTGCCCAGCCCCGGCACCAGGCTCAGGGGAGACACGGGCTACAGAGCCGCGGATGCGGCTTCCAGACCCGTGACCGGGGGTCAAAAGGCCACTCAGATGCGAACGTCTGGGGCGACGCTGTGCGCAGACCACAGAAAGCAGCGAACCGGCGTCGAGCACAGCCCGGTAACCCCAAGAAACAGAGACACTCTTCCTCCTCTCCCCTCGAGAGAAGAAAAGAAACACCCAAAGAAGTTTTTCTAAAACGTAACCCATCTAAGAAAGGGGGAAAGCACTTCGCAGACATCGTCTCTTCGAGTCGGAGGCGCCCACGCGGCGAGCACCGGGCAGGCGGCGCAGCGCTGCTGGCAGACGCCCTCCCGACGGCGGCTCCGTGCACGCGGCGCGGCGGGAGCCGCTGGCGCCGGAGCAGCAGGAGCGCCCTGGGCACCGGTCTGCCTCCGCCAGGCAGCGCGATCCGGGTTTGCGGCGCTGAGGGGCCGCTTCCTTCCCCAGCGACCTCCGCCAATGCTGCCCGAGGCCCCGCGCCGGCGCCCTGCACCACAGCGGGCCACCCACACCCGGAGCGCAGCCACCGGAGTCAGGTGGCGGGAGCGGCAGCCACAGAGGCGGACAGCGCCCGGGGCCACAGCCCCTGATGGGAGGGGTGAGCTTCTTCAGCTGCAAAGGCCAAGAGCCGAGGGCGAAAGGAGAAACCACACAGCCCCTGGCCTCAGGGGCCCCCACGTGTCACCTCTGCCAGCTGGGAGGTGACGGCTTACAGAAGGCAAGCAGCACAGCAAAGCACAGCAGGCTACCAGTGTCGCTAGCCAGGGCGCTCGCGGCTTACCCGGAGCCTCAGGTGGCAGCCACGCAGAAGACTCCAGAGCAGACACCCCAGGGAAGACGGCACGCCGCGCTGAGTGCTCTGGCCCCCTTTAACCACGCACCCACCCGACGTGGCTCTGCGGGCACCCTCCCTGGGCTCTGGGTCCGCTTCAGCCCAGCTCCAGGCCACTCGCCTGACCCCACGCCGTCTGGCTCCCCAGCAAGACCCAGCTCCCAGCCCAGCAGCCCAGCAGCCCACCTCCTGACATGGGGAGCAAATCTCCAGGCGCCCCCGGGTGGAGCAGCGGTTGGGTCCGCCTCCTCGAGCAACACTGACCACATGCACCCAAGGACCCAGGTTCACATCTTGGGTGGGGACACACGACCAAGATGAACAACTAAATAAAATAAGCAAAATATTCTTCCTCCTCTCTCTTCCTGCATGCACCCCTCCTTAAAAAAAAAAAAAATCAGAGAAAATATAACTGCAGGCCACAGCTCATCACTTCTGCAGAGAAAAGCCTGCAAAGGGTAAGTTTAAATTCTCCTCCACACTATGGCTTCCTATTTCAATAAAAAGGAAAGACGAGCGGCACAGGTGCCAACCCGACCAGTCCCAGGGCTCTGGACCCCCAGCAGGGCCTCCATGGAGCCTGGGAGCGCCTCCCGGCCGCCACCGAGACGGGCCGGGGGTGAAGCGTCTGCCCGCCGCCCTCGCACGTCTGCGCCTTGCGCTGCCCTCGTGCAATAAGACTTTAAAACGACAGCGAGGGCTCGGAGGAGCAATGCTAACCAGAAGTACCAGCGGAAATGGGAGGGAGAATTTAAACGCAATCAACATCTTTTTCTCCAGAAGATAAACAGTCTCTAACTCAGAGCTGAAGACAAAGCACAAGCGCTGGGAACGGAACCGTGTGCGGTGACCACGGGGCTGCCACTGCAGGCTCACGCTTCGTGCTAGGGTTGCCGCGCCAGCCGCGAGCGTGTCACCGGCAGGACTTTAAAGCGGCAAAGGAACAGCTTGAGGAACACGCCCGAAATTCCGCTAGCTGGATACCTCGGCCTTTCAGAAATACGGCCACAAGGACCCCACGCGCTCGTTCTATCCTTGTTCCAAGGGGCAGGCAGACCACTGCCGTTCCCCACGGTGAACAGAACCAAACCTGTCGGCTCCAAGCCACGATGCAAACATCAGATTAGAACATCAGCAGACAAGGGTTCATTCTGGAACAGGACACCCGGCTTGGGGCAGGTTCTCCGGGAAGAAGCCAGAGGCGCCGGCAGGAAGGCAGCAGCACATCCACCCACTGGCCCGCGCGGACCCCCAACGGCACCCCCGTCCCCACCCCAACAGGGCAACGCCGAGGAGGGGCTTCCGGCCAAGGTCACACAGCCGGCCCTCTGGCCAGCCCCTCAGCTCATCAGAGAGATTTCTGGTCCGACGAAAAGATTCTAGAGATACTCTGTTCGAGCTTCAGCTCGTCATCTTGGCTTTTTTAAAGTGGGGCATCTGTACGCAAAAAAATCCTGGTCGGTCAAAAGCGGAGGGCCAGAGCATGGGCCACAGACGGCACCCATGTGGCACTTAAACACAAGACCAGGCGACGAAACTGACCAGAAGGGACTGAAATCCCCTGCAGGTGACCCCGAGAGCACCCAAACCCGGGCTCCCTCGGCCAGCCCCACCCCGGCGCCCCTCTGCGCGTCTGTGCCTGGATCCCACCCCAGGCCCGGTCGGTCGCAGCAGTGCTCCGGGGCGGGACAGCAGCGCAAGCAGAGAAAACCACAGCTCCAGAGGTGAAGATCACCAGAAGAAGATCCGACCTAGATTAAAGCCACAGAGGTACCACAGCCACTGCTTACAGGAAGACATCACAGGAGAAAAGCCGCAACAGGGTTAAAGACGCTTTACCACCCCACCTCCTGCAGGAGAGCGGGCCTCACCCGCTGGCCAGAAGACAGCCGGGCCAGGCCCCTCACGGTGGCCTGCACAGCCGCCTACTGCCCAGCAGAGCCCATGTGTAACCCAGAGACTCACGCTACCCTTGGCCAAAGAAAAGTCTTCGCACTGGGTCCCAGGGGGCGTGTTAAAAATAAGTTGGAGCCCCAAACTTTGTGTTTACATAGTTTTGAAACATTTAGACAAAAGGTCACGTTTCTTGTTTCTCGTGAATGACCGCGATGCCCGTCCTGTCTAGCTCGGGACAGGGGGTCTTGAACTCAACCTGGCGCGCCTCAGGAGACGGCGCGACACCTGGCAGGCAGTCGGCTGGCGGGAGAGAACTGCCTCCCAGGCGGGGTCTCCAACTCTGTTACAGCAGTCTGCTCTGAAACACACGGTCGGCACACACGTCTCCGCACACGCACATGCACACAAGGCCAGGCACGCCTGGGCCCAGGAGCACACATGCGCGCACCCCCCCCCCACCCCCCCGGGCTGCGGCCCATCAAGGGAAATGGACACCACGGCCTGCCTTCTAGGGTTGTAGCGCCTTCTAATCTCCACTCCACTTAGTGGCTTCCTTTTTGGACAATAAACACCAGATTTGGAGAAACCAATGCAACAATGTTTGGCGGTTATCAGCAGCTCAAGAGCCCGATTAAGGGACAATGCCTTATCGCGCTTCCAGCCGACAGTCAACAGCACCGAGAACTCTGCAACTCTGACCCGGGTTTCCCCTCGAACCGCAGGGCCTCTCCCAGTCCCAGCCGGCGCCAATGCCCGCAAGCGGTTTGCGCTGCAAAGTGGGAAGCAGGGCGTGGGTGCAGGATGGAGGTTTGGGGTGCGGGTGGTGGGGGCTTGGGGTGTGACGTCTGTGTTTCCAGGAGGCGCTCGGGGCGCGGGTAGCGACTTGGGAGCCAGGTCGGCAGCCGAGAGAGCAGGCAGGGGTTGGGGGAAGCTCGGGAAGCCGGCGGGTCTGGGAGGAGACTTGCGCGGGATCTGGGACCCGGATGGGCAGCTCGGGGAGCAGGGAGGCGCTGGGAGGGGGAAGCTCGGGGGCAGGCGAGGTGTGCGGGTTGCCGGCCCCGCGCGCACGCACCTTGTGGCAGGCAGGGCAGGTGGGCACCGCGCCGCCGCTGCCGCCGCCGCCGCCGCCGCCGCCGCCGCCGCCACCGCCGCCGCCGCCGCCGCCGCCGCCGGGCCCAGGCGCGCTCTTGCCGCCGGGGCCCCCGCCGCCGCTCAGGCTGCTCTGGATCTGCGTGAGCTCCTGGCGCAGCACCTGCTTCTGGTGGAAGCTGAAGGCCGGGTGGTTGGAGGCCATGGTGAAGAGCAGCAGGAACTCATCGCCCGTGCGGCCCTCGTTGAGCTGCAGCCCGTAGTTGTGGATGATGGAGTCGATGTGCGTGAGCGTGCGGTAGAGCACGCCCGCCGCCTCGCGCTGCTCCGAGCCCAGCAGCGCCAGCGACACCAGCAGCTTGCTGCGCACCACCTCGTCCGTCAGGTTGGTGAGGCTGCCCAGGTCGGCCGGGTTGTTGGCCTTGATCTCCGAGTCGCGCAGCGAGTGATAGTCCTTGCGCGCCAGGTCCTCGAGGCACGAGCCGAGGAAGCGCAGCTCCAGCGGGATGCACAGGTCCAGCAGGCCGCACAGGAACTCCACGCGCTGCGGCGACGGCAGCTCGGAGAACCAGCGGTACACGCCGTCCCTCTGCAGCGGGCAGCGCTTCTCCACCATGCTGCCGCCCGCGCCGCGCCGCGCCCCGGGCCCGGGGGCCGGCCGGGGCCGGGGGCGCGGGCGGGCGCGGGCGCGGGCGCGGGCGCGGGCGGGCGCGGGCGCGCGGGCGGGGGGCGCGGCGGGCCGCGGCGCGCCGGGGCCGGGGGCGCGCGGGCCGGGGCCGGGGGCGCGCGGCGCGGGCAGGACCCCCGCCAGGGGCCGGCGGGCGGGCGCGCGCGGGGCGCCGGCGGGGCCCGGGGCGGCGGGGGCGGCCGGGGGCGACGAGCGGCCTCGGGCCCCCCGCTCACGGCCGGGCTCCTGGCCCGCGCCCGTCCCCGGCGGCGGCCGGTACGCGGCGGCGGCGGCGGCTGCTCCTCGTCGTCGTCGTCGCCCGGGAGGCGGCCGCCCCCATCTCCCCCCGCGCCGCAGGGTCTGTCACTGCGGGCCGCCCCCCGACGGAGCCGCCCCGGCCATGCCGCCGGCGCCGCGCCCGGGCGGGCGGCCGTTAGCGGAGCGCTGGGCGGGCGGCGGGGGCAGACGGCCTGGCGCGCGGAGGGATCGCCGCGCTCGCGGCCTCGCGCCCGGGTCCCGCGTCGCGGACGGATCCGGCCCAGCGCCACCGCGTTCGCTGCTGACGGGCGCCGGGACGAGGCGCAAGTGGGCGGGGTGGCCGCGTCTCGCGACAGCCGCGCCGGCTGCGCCCGCCCCCTCCGCGAATTGGCTGAGGCTTCGTCTTCTCGGCCCGTGATCGTTCAGTGTCCCCAATCCGATTCGCCCTCCCCGCGGCCACGCCTCCGCCCGGGCTGTCGATCACGTTGGAGCCGCCCCTCGGCGGCCGGAGGAGTCGATTGGCCGGCGGAGAGGGCGAGGCGGAAAACCCGGACCGGATTCCTGGGCGCTTTTGTTCCCGCGGACCTGCGCCGAGCATTGTGTTTGGTGAGAGCCGGGAGGCCGGCCTTCCTGCTTCATTCCCGAGCGCCGCGAAGGGCAGGCCACGGCGTCTTCGAAGAGCTGCCGGAGCCTGGCCCCGAGGCCCATCCCGCTGAGCCCGAGGCCCGAGACCCTTCCCGCAAGCTGTGTGACCTTGGGCGAGTCGCTTGGCCTCTCTGAGCCCCAGTGCCTCCCCGACGGCACTGTCCGCCGCGGGGTTGCTGAGAGGCAGTGAGCTCCTTGCAGAGGCCGGCCTGCGTCCTGGGGCGCCTGCAGGCCCCTCCAGAGCCCCGAGAACAAATGCTAAACGTGCGGGGCCAGGTGGCCGGGCTGCAGGTGGGGAAGGCTCTGAGCGCGGCTCCCATTTCTGAGCCGCCTTTTGCACCGCTGCAAAGTGCCCCCCACATACACCCTTCCTTTGATGACCTGTCATGGGGCCTCTGTGAGCCCCTGATCCCTGCCGGCTGTGCAGAGAGACACCTACTGAGCAGAGGATTTGATTTCCTCCGCAGGTGCGCCCTACTGGAAGCTTCCAACAGCATTCGCTTCCCACTTCCCACTCCTCTCCACACCTTGGGCAGGTTTTCCTGGAGCGGCTCGCGCTCCTGGCCAGGCAGGAAAGGAGCAGGAATCCAGGTATGGACGTCAGGATAGCTTCCCCAGGAATTGCATCCACTTAGGCAGTGGGGTGAGGCTGAGCCTGTTTGGTCTCCCCCTTTCAGCCCTATCTCCACAGTACACACTCATTTCTGGCTCTCAGCCCCTCCCTGCCTCAGTGTCCTCGTCTAAAAGGAGCTCCATGCACAGCTGGCAGCCGGTCAGCAAGGCTAACGGAAGCCTTCAGTCACAGGCTGGGACACCTGAGCCCCAGAGTTACCAGGTCAAGGTCCCATGGCTCCCGACTGCCTCCCAGCCACGTCCACCCAAAACTTCAGAATGCGACCCGACTTGGCAGTGGTCATTAAGGGAAGAATCAAGCTAGATTGGGGATCAGGAGACCCTAAATCTAGTGAGAGTGTCCCTAAGGAAGAGCAGAGACTCAGGAAAGGCTTCTCAAAGCCAGCGAGAGAGATTTGGAGCCAAAGATGCCTGGAGCCTCCCGGACCCGGGGGAAGCCGGAAGGGCCTCCCGGGAGCCTGCCTGCCGAGGGGCCTGTCCCTGCGGCTACTTGACTGTGGGTGTCTGCCCTTGCTGTGTTGTGCTGAGCCCCCAGCCCACGGTCACCTGTGATCCAACAGCCCCTGACAGTCCTTCAGTGCCATTTCCTCGGCTTAGTCTGGCTCCGTTTAATTCCGTGAGTATGACATCCCTACCCCCAGGACCAAGACGCCACTAAGAGCCTGGGGCCTCTAAGGAGAATGCCACCCAGCCCCCAGCCCGACTTTAAGGGACTGCGCCCTGAGGCAGAGAAGAAATGAGCGCTGTCCAGACTCGAGTTCAGCACAGACTCCTGCAACAGTGGACGTATAATGAGGACAGGCTACGTGGGTGCCTGGGTCTCTTGTCATGTTGCGACTAGGACCCCGCTCAATCGCTGCCGGAGCAGTGACCGGGCTCGGCATCGGTCTCCTGGACTCCGAATGCAGTGCTCTGCCCCGCCGCCCCATCTGCCGCTCGTGCTCATTTAGAAGTGGACCGAGGAGCCTGGAGGCCGCTGTGATGAGGAACCGAGCACAGAGGAGACAGACTGCAGAGACCAGGGTTCCCCAGACGGAGGGCAGGCGCCCACACAGGGCCATCTCCCTGGGGCTGGTGTGTGCCTGTGTGTGTGTCTCTGTGTCTGTTATGTGTGTGTCTCTGTATCTCTGTGTCTGTATGTGTCTGGGTGTTTGTATGTGTGTGTCGCGGTGTGTGTCTATATATGTGTGTGTATCTGTGTATGTATTTGTGTGTCTGTGTGTCCGTCTGTGCGTGTGGTCCTCTTTCGGACGCCCATCCTAGGTTTCAGGTTCCTTTTGTCCTTGGAAGCTTTCCTCTGACTGAGAAAGCAAACTCCTCTCTCTGAAACCTCCCAGCAGGGCGTCCCGAGCTTGCCGGGGTCCTCACCGGGAGCCCCCTTCCCGATAGCCCCTGTGACCCCACGGCCCCGCGACCCCCGGCTCTGATACTGTGTCATCGTTCCCAGGTTGCAGGTGCATTAGGCATGCGTGGACCCTTGTCCCAGCCTGCCTTTGTGCACAGCCGCACGTCTTCTTGGGGTCGACCCCGCATGTCTCTGGCACTGGGCTGGCTGCGGTGTTTCCCAACGGTAATACCAGGCTCCCATTTAAATGCAGGTTCCTAGACCTGACCAGACACTGAGGCAAACTCCCTGGGCGGGGCTGGGGCTGCATTTTGCCAGCGTCCAGGTGACCCCCACAGCGATGCGCAGGGCGAAGCCTGCATTACAGGGCTGCCCCTCAAGGGGGAGCCTCCCTGTCAGACGGGGAAACCGAGGCAGGCGAGGACACGCCAGGCCCCACAGGGCTGGCTCCAGGGCTCTCCCACGTCCCACGGCCTCACTGCAGCTGTGCGCCTGTTTCTCCCCGTTCCCGCTCCTGGCGCCGCAGCCTTGAGCGCCTCGGACCCCCTGCCGTTCCTGCTGCTCTCCTGTTGCGGGTTCTGTTCAGCTTTTCACGCTGGAATTTCAGACTTGCTCACGGTCAAGGGCCGGGGGTCGTTCTTGCCCAGCTCCAACAGAGGGGACATTTGTCACTCCCGCTTCACCAGACCCCTCCACCTGGCAGAGACACGTCCCTCTGAGTAGTTTAGAGCATGCAGGGGTCTCTGCAACTAACATGTACAGGTATGGATACACACATAAATTTATATGGTTTTGTCGGACTTCTGTTACACGTTTTGCAGCTTTTTGTAAAGGAGAGGTGCAGGCAGGAATGGAAGCAGCGTTTTGTTTAATCTACTGGTTCATCTTGGTGGCTGCCCCTGGCTCCAGGAAGTGAACCGGGGACTTTGGGCTGTGTGCGGACCGCACCAGAGGCGGCTGACCCAACCGCTCCCCACCTGGGGCACACCTGCGCTCATCCTAATTTGGTCACGTCTGCAAAGACCCTAGTTCCAAACGGCCACGCGCAGAGGTTCCAGGTGGACGTGACTTGGGGGGGTGGAGACCTGATCACCCAGTGCAGTGGGAGAAGCAGAACTGCTGAGCCACATCTGAGCGCGGGGGACCCCTCCCTGGGAACCCCCGTGGCTGGTGGGGCGGCTGTGCCTGGAGCTGCTTTATTGGACCACCCACCCCTCACACAGGATGGGTTTGGAAAAGCACTGTCTGTCACTTTAAAATGTCCCGGAGAAATCTCCAGCGGCCCCTCCCGTAAGTCTGAACTAACCCAGGGCCGCCCCACGGCCTGACGGAGGAGGCAGGCCCATCTGAGATGAACATGGCCTACGCTTCGGGGTCAGACCTCCCTAGGCTTCTCCTTCAGTCTTCCGAGCAGATTCCTACAAAGCCCCTGGTTCGGGAGGAGGCCCATCTCCTGGTAGGAGACAGGGTGGGTCCCTGCTCCAGAAGGGCAACCAGTCTCCCTGGAAGATGGAGGGAGGAGGGATGTCACACGATCCCAGAGGGCCAGGTCGCCCGCGCTGTCACCTCGGGGCAGGTGCAATCACGCTCCGAGGACATGGAGATGATCCGGATGGGTCTGTCCCAGGCAGGTGGACCTTTTAAAGCGGGACGTTTCTCTGGCTGCAGGCAGAGAGGACTCCGAGGCGTTGGTCAGAAAATACTGTGCTGCCTTAGAGACGGCCGGGCCGGTGAGACGGTCCAGCAGCAGAGAGCAGCGAGACGCGGGGACCCGCAGAGGCCTGCACACCCGTGCACGCGGGAGTAGGCGCTCCTACAGACGGGAGCTGCGGCGTTTCTGCTGGTGAGGTCCAGCGGGGACCGGCCAGCCCCTCGAGACCTGCCTCGGGACTGTCCCATGCCAGCCGGGAAGGGTGGGGGCATTGGGGAGCGGTCAAGAGGAACACGCTCTAGGTGAGGGTCTGGGGCAGGGACGCTAAAGACGCACAAGCCTCCAAGCTCCCCTCCTGCGGCCCCGACAGTGGGCTCCCCTTCCACATGCAGAACGCTACTCCCAGCAAGACAGATTCCAGAGGGACCAGGCTTCACGTGGCCGGAGAGCCGACAACGCGTCTCCTCTCGGCCGCTGACCAGGGGACGAGCGGGTCTAGCTGCATTTACCCTGCTGTCTACAGTCCTGAGACAAGACGGAACCTCGGCAAAGTCTTGCAATGCCCTTGGCGGGGGACGCCCCTCTAACTGCACCCCCAGATAAAAGTGAGCAGTTCACAGCGCCGGCTCGCTCCGGTCTTGGCAGATGACTCACACCTGCAGATCCCAGAGTCCAGGGCAGGTGGACAGCAGCTCAGCTCGGCAGGCGCTTGAGGGGTGTGGGTAGCGGCGAACAGGCACCCCTTCCCCATCACAGGTGAGTGAGAGAGGGCTCCCGAGGGCCGCCTGGGGGTGGTTCGGGGCCAGTGAGGGGAGCCTGGGGACAGGCTGAGCCCGGAGCGCACGTGGGTGCCGGACAGTTCCCCTGGGAGGAGGCTTGGAGCTGAGCAGGCAGTTGGGGGTCTGAGAGTCCCTGTCTCCGGCAGGTGCAGGAGAGTCCAGTCCTGCAGAGGACACGGGAGGGCTTCCCTGGAGGGAGGCTGAGAAAGGAGAGGGGATGGGGAATCCCCCTTGGGCAGCATGTCCCCAGGTCTCGGGGGCAGGGGCTCTGGCCTTGGAGGAAGACATGCTTTTCTCTCCACAGGCACAGGTGCAGGCCCTTTACCTGCCCTCCCAAAGAGGTGTGGGGTGCCTGACCCCGACCCCCGAATGTGGCCTTGTGGGAGAGACGATCTTTGCAGATGTGATGAAGACGTCACTGGTGGGGGGTCCTAATCCTACAGGACTGTGTCCTGGGAAGAGGGAAAGAGGCCTTGTGAGCAGCAAGGCAGTGTGGAGGGTGTGGTCACCAGTCCAGCGCCACGGGGCTGAAGGAGGCAGGAGGCTCCCTCCCCTGGGTCCTCAGGGCTGCCTGACTGCGGAATCCAGGCCTCCAAAGGTGAGGGTCTGGTCCAGGTCCATGCTTTAAGCCTCAGCAGTGGCCCTTTGCTCGGACAGCTGGGGGACAGCCCTGGGAACACACCACGCTGCCCGTGAACTGCTGTCCACCCATGTGAGCAGGGTCCGCAGGAGCCACAGTGGACGCCCCAGGCCTTGCAGTACCCGTGTGACTGTGATGGGCGTGGGGCTGGGCCGGCAGCCCTGCCTGGGTGCCCCTAGCCCGCCACGGTGCGCACAGCGGCGGTGCCAAGCCCACCTTCCTCTGGGGGCCAGGCAGGTTCAAGCAGCAGCTGGGGAATCTGCACAGGCAAGGTCCACCCTGCAGGTTCGCCCCAGCGTCCAGCTATCAGATGAGGATAAGTGAGGACAAGGCGAGGTCCAGCCCCCATGGCGCCTGTGCGCTGGACACGATGACGTCCACTCGCACGGGGAGCACTACAGGCATGAGAAACAGCGGTCACCGTCGTCCTTCTAGCAGTGAGCCCTCTGGCCCGACGTGGGTGGGGACGCCCTGAAACGTGCATTCCGTCACAGCGGGCACACACGGAGCAGACGAGCAGTGTCCCCTCCCCTGGACGTTAAACAGGCAGCCGGAGGAGTGCCTGTCCCTTAGCCTGTGCGCCTGCTGACGTCACGGCTGCCCCCTGAACTGGACCCGAGCCCTCCCTCTGGGGCGGACGGGAGTGGCCGTCATCCTGAGCAGCCCCAGTGCTCCAGGGGCTGAACCCTTGCGGGCCACTCAGCTGTGTCACAGAGAGGAGCCTGCAGCCAGGTGGGTCAGGGAGCACACACCACGAGGCCTCCGGCTGGCCGCTCACCTGCGTGCCGCCCGCCAAGCCCGGCTCAGCCAAGCGTTGGCACCAGGAGCAGGAAGCACAGAAGAGCAGGGGACAAAGCACTTTCATGCCTCATTTGACCCCATGGCATGTTTGAGATCAATAGATGCTTATCCTCACCCGGCGGAGGCCGGCGGGCCCCGGGGAAGCAGAGCAGATGCTGGCGGACCTGGGCCACCTCTGGGTTCCTGACCCCACAGCTGCTGCCTGTCCCCTGCGGATGGTGAGATGAGGCTGGGACAGGAGGACGGGATGACACTCCCTGGGGGCCGAGGGTCACTGTGGAGTCTGGCTCTCACCTGTAAGACCTGCTGGAGGCTGGTGCCTGGCACCCTCGTCCGCTGGATTCTCCTCCGACAGATGAAGAGGCAGAATTCAGAGAGGCTTGCTCGCTGTTGCCGGCCAGCAAGGACAGACCCTGTGTCCCTCCCACTGCGTGTCCCCAATCACTTTCGGGGTTCCTGACCGGGAAGTGCCTGCCCTTGCGCCGACCACATCTGCTGTAACGTGTTTGTGTTTTATTCTTTGGGTTTCATACTTGCCGTTCCCAGCCCCGCCTCGAACCCGGGTCCACAGCTTTCGGTCTGGCTTAGCCTCCTGGGCCACAGGGGCCCAAGCCGCTGTCACACGAGGGGTGTCTGCAGGCAGCATTTTAAGCCACGGGTCTGTAGGTCACACGCGACTCTTCACACAGTGATTCCCAGCCCTGAGGCGTTGACGCAGGGGCGCGTTCTGCGAGCACCCGAGCGCGGACCCTCAGCAGCCCACACGGGAAGGCCAGGCGGGCGTGTCCAGCGGAAGTCAGCCCTGTGGCACACGTGCCGTGACTCAGTCCAGTCCAAGCTGCCTGGGAGCGGGGACTCGGTCTGAGGCTGTGTGCTCTCTGCTCCCCCTCCGCCGGGAGGCCAGGCGCTGAGGGCGCCGGGCCATGCTTCTGGCTCCCGCGGGTGCGTGCGATGCTGGTCCCCGGGGCGTCTTCTCTGAAGAGCGGGTGCTGCGTTAATTTCGCCAACAAGTGGGGTCGCTGGGCTGTCAGTTGTTCTTCTGCCCAGAGGCTTGTCAGGTGGCACTCTTTCCAGAAGATGCTCGCTGTTACCCGGGAACAGCGTTCATCCAGAAAGGGAAGGACTTGAGCTGGGAGAGAATTTGGTGGCCGTGTGGGTCGGCATCTAAACTAGCAGACGAAGAAAGGAAGATTCGAAGGGGCCGTCGGGGCCACACAGCCACACTTTTGCGAGCGGATCGCTCGTGTAAAACATGATTTGATTCGTGACGTCTTCAGGGCTTCGATCAAACATACGTTGGACCTAATGCTTCTGTGTTGCCTGTGTGGCAGCATGTCCTTCTCAGGGCCCGTCGCGCTTCTGTCGCCAGCCATCGAGCTGCTGACCAGCAGCTCTCAGAAGACAGGACTGATGCCCGCCTCCCAGGGTGGCTTGTATTTGTAAGGAAATCAGATGCTTGTCTTTTAACTTTTCTCATATTTTGTTGCGGTACCTTTGCTTTACAAATTAAAATGAACTCATATGTGCAGTTTCCCAACTCCTCAGATATCAGTCCACACACCCCCCTCCACCACATCACCGAGCGTCCTCACCATTGTCCAGTGGGCTCCGCCACCACCTGCCCCCTCACCCTCCTCCCAGTCCCTGTTGGTCACCTCAGTTCTCTTGCAAATGTTACAGGGTCGGTTTTGTTTCATCTGTTTTCCCCATTTTGTCCATTCACGTTCCACCTATGAGTGAGGGCATCTGGTCTCCATCTTTCTTCTTCTGGCTTGTTTCACTGAGCATCATCCCCTCTGGTTCCATCCATGTGGATCCAGATGACAGGGTTTCATCTCTTCTCAGGGCTGTGTGGTCCACTGTGTGTGTGGACACATCTTTTTCCATCATCTGACGTGGGGCACTTAGGTCATTTCCAGTTCTTAGCTATTGTGAATAGGGCCGCAGTAAACATGGGGCTGCAAGTGTGTGTTTGTTGAATGAATGGTTGATGAAAGTTGGGTTGAAGGGCAGGGTCTGTCTTTCTCAAGTGCAGTGGTCCAGTTAGCTGGACTATCCTGTCTAGCTGCTGCTGAGCTTTAGTGAGACATGTCTTTGCTTACAGTGGAGAATGACATTATGCACATAGGGATTAATTTTTCTTACACAAGAAATCCAGAGATGGGCAGTTACCAGTGCTGCTCCAGTGATGACACTCGGTAATGACAGGGACAGCATGTGTGATTCTTTTGTCCTTGTCTCACAGTAGCAAAATGGTTGCCACAGCTCCAGGCATCACATCCTGCATTCAACACTGGATAAAAGGAAGAGGGAATGACACCAGCAGATGTTCCTTTATGCAGAAAAGCAAACACTTACTGAGAAACCCTCTCAAAGATTCTGCTTAAATCTCATTTTTCAGCACTGTATCAGAGGTCATCCAGGCTGCACAGGAGATGAGGAATGTGACATGTGACTTCTAAGAAAAACATTTAGTCATTCCAATGCCCAAAATATATTTCTTGTGGATATGTATGTGGTCTTCTTCCACAGTCCCAGGCTCACAGCTCTCAAAGCCCTGAGGATTTCCTGTGTGGAGCGTGATGAGGGTGTCTTGTTATATGAATGGAGTGGCTTTGGGGAGCGCCTGAGGGTGGGTGCCGGCTGCTCCCCCGGGAGAGGAGAGCGGCTGAAGGTTGAACTGGATAGAGTGTGTGTGAATGTGAGTATGAGAATGTAAACATGTGAGCGTGTGGATGTGAGTATGTGTGGCTGCGAGAGTGTATGCGTGTGCGTGTGAGTGTGTGGATTGTGTGAGTGTGTGACAACACGTGAGATCTCACAGGAGTTCTCAGCTGCCAGCGCCTCACTGCTCACTGCGGTTCTGGCGTCTGCTGCCCAGAATGTGTCCGCATCTGGCTGGAGGCTGATCCCTCGATGATGTGATGGGGCTGGTTTGCAGGGCTTTCTTGCCTGTGCTGAAATGATTATGCGCACGTGGGGTGCCCTCGTGTCCTCCCCAGGTTGGTACGAGCACTCGCCTGACAGATACTGGGGGGGCTGGGGCCACGTCTCCCTGGGAGTGGGCACCCTGTCGAGAAACATGAAGAAACTGGGGCCCAGGCTCTGGGTGGCTCTGCAGCACCGCACGGCAGCAGAAGTGCAGTGTGGAGGGAGCCGCTGGTGTGGGCACTTTCCACACCTGGTCCTCAGTGTGGCCCTATGCCTACAAGGCTGTTCTGGGCCCCATGTACCCGAGAACCCAGCACACAGGCTTGAAGGAAAGGACAGCCATTGTCAAGAAAACCTGCGTTCTGAAGACCAGGATACGGCCGAGAAGTGAGATTCATCTGCCTGAACCTCCTATCCCTTCACTCATCAGCTTGACTCGAGTCAGGCTCTCCTCCTGCTCACAGAGCTCCTGCTGCTGCGCCGGCCCTCATGTCTGGCATCCAATGAAGAAAAAAGATGCTCTTCCTTTGTACCCATTTTACAAGGACAAAAAAATCAAAAATGTCTTTTCAGGCCCCTTGACCAGATTCCGTCATTGTCCTTGTGTAAACCAACCTGAGCCCAGGGGGCTGGTCTTCTCGGTCACCCTGACCTGGAGCCAGCGTCTCCTGAAGCCCATGCCGCGCAGTGTGGAACCGGCGTGGAGCGGCGTCTGGGTGCTGACACTGCTTCTCTGGCCCAGATGACCACCCCACTTCTCTTCCCTGGAGCCCTGTGCAGCTGACTGGGAAGGGCCGTATCTCTGCAGGGTGGCGCTGCCCTCCCTCCCATCAGCGACCAGCACACTTGCAGAGCCCACACTGGATCCGGGGACAGGGCCTTCGGAACATCACGTCTGCAGCTGGGCCAGCCCTGGCTCCTCCCATGGTCCCTTCCCACCTGGTCTGAAGGCACATCCTCTGCAGGTTAGACCTAAGTCTCTAAGTCATCAGGAACAGAGCCCAAAGCCTCTCTTCACCCAGCACTACTCCCAAGAGACTGGCCAGGCGGGGGCGGCAGGTGGTCGTCCAACACTCACATCAGGGAAGTTCGTGAGTGTTTAGGGGGTGTCTGTAAGGAGGCCGGGCATCCCAATTCGCTGACCGCATCATCGCTGGCCAGTTTGGGGCCGCTGTGGGGACAGCCTCCCCGCGCCCTGCACGCACGCGGCGCTCCGTCCTGGTACAACTGGCGGAACTGCTTTGTCCTGTCTGGGCTCAGGACGGCTGCACTCCAGCACGAGAGGTGGACCGGGATGCACGTTTCCCTCCTGCGCGGCCGGCCGGCCTCTCCCTCCTGCACGCGAGCCCCTTCTCGGTGCGGGGCGCTGCCTCACGGGGCGGCCGGGTGGCCCAGGGGCAGGAGCCAGGAGGTGGCGTGTGGCAGACACCCACCAGAGTGGCCGCAGTGTTGTGGTCAGCGGGATGGAGTGGTGGGTGGGTCGAACCGAGGGGATGGTCTCCAGCAGTCACCCGACAACTCTGCGCTTCCGCGGCAAGAGCCGAGGGCCCACTGAGGCGGCCTTCGACGTCGTGCTTCCATGCTTTGCCTGTGGAGCCTGGGAGAGAAAAGGCAGGCTGCTTCCTCCTGGGCACGCACTCGCTTCTTACGCTGCAGTGACACTTGACGGACAGCGGGCAGCCTACCCCCTCAGTCACGAGTCCCAAACGTCCGAGTTTAAAATCACCACGTCCCAGGGCTGGTTCTTCTGGAGGCTGCGGGGGCCCCCGCTCCTGGCCCGCGTGGAGGAGTGTGTGGACACAGGGCCGTGGGGCAGGCGTGTGACCGTCAGTTTGGAGCGCGCCTGTCCTGTGGACAGGTGCTGGAGAGCTCTCGCCCGATGGGGTCCCGGCGACAGCCGCCCTAATACTGCTGTCCACTCGCTGTCCAACAGCAAACCCCAAACCCAAATCCAGCGTTTGCAGACACTTCGCCTTGGTTGTAAGGAACCAGGGACTCAGGGAGCCGGGAGCTCTGGGCGTTTTCTGTACTTGGTGGAAGGTCGACGAAGGCTGGTCGGGACCCTTCCTGCCTCCGTGCCACGGGGCCCCTGTGTCTCAGCAGAGCGAGGGCTGGTGGAGAGGAGACGAGCTTCCAGGAACTGGGAATGTGGCGGACAGCTCTGCTTCCCTAACTGCATGGAACTCTGGTGGCCATGCCACCACAGGGAGGGCACGGCAGGTCACTGTCCCCTTGGAGGGGGCTGGGCAGGAGGACGATGAGACCTGCCTGGGACTTGCATGCTGGCCAGAGGGGAGGAGGGTGGCAAGTGCGTTTGGAAGGTCAGGGCTCTCACACAGGCCTCGGACGAGCGGACACCTGTGTCCACACCCACATCGTGCCTGTGAAGCCTGCGTTTAAAGCGGACTCCCATGGCCCTCGCGTTCCCGAAGGCAGAACAGAACTGGGCAGCCCCTTCTACAAAGGCCAGATCTGCAGTCACGGCACCTCACCTGGGCTGCAGGACCACCCTGTCCCCGGAGCGTTGCTGTGGCCCAGTCTGGCCCCCGAGGAGCAGATCGGGTGGCTGGGCCCAGCTCGGCGACACCAGGATCGGCTGCCTCCGGCCCCTGGCCAGGCTGCACCAGCCCAGGCTCCCAGCCACCAGTCCCCAGCAGCCTCTGTTTGTCTGGAATGGTTCCTGGGGTCTCCTGGAGAAGTCTCAGCTGAGTTCCTGAATGGACGCTCCCCACGGAGAGGGCTCCGGCAGCTGCCTTGGCCGCCCAGCCAGGGAGAAATGACGTGGCCGTGGGTGTCTCCCAAGGGGCTGGGAGTCCCCCAGCAGAGGAACAGGAAACCACGGATGAGGTTCAGGGGCGCTTGCCAAAGCCACCAAGGGAACACACATTCGCTTGTCCCTCGGCCCGTGCAGGCCCACGCTCAGGTAGCGGTCACTGTCGACACCCCTCGAGGCTCGAGGAGGGGGCCGGAGCTGCCCCGTCCCAAAAGACAGCAGCACCCTGGGTGAGGCTAATGGATAACCAGGGTTTGCATCCCGACTCCACCACTTAGTCTGGCCAACTCTAAACTGCAAAACGTCAATGACGGGGGTGCCCCCGCGTGGCGGGGAACTCGGGTGGGATCCCGGTGTGACATGTCCAGCTCAGTAACTGCAGGCCGGGGCAGGGGCGGGAGCGGGAGCGGCCGAGATGTGTTGTCTGAGGCCACGATGGGAAAACGCAGAGACGCTCAGAGCCAGCCCGCAGCCCCACAGGGGCCGGGGCTGCCGCCGCGTCGTCCGGCCTGCGTCTCAGCCGCGCAAGTCCTGTTGGGTGGAGCCCACGCGAGTCTGCATGCTCAGTGCGCTTAACACTGGGCCTGATGTCTTAGCTTAAAATCATGTCGAGACCATGGTCTCCGGATCATTGCGTTGAGCGTGTGCCTGTGTCCCCACGCGGTGTTTCTGAGGCGGGTGTGCTGTGGAACGTCAACAGACACGGGTCAGTGTCCCGAAGGGGTAGTGGAGCTGACCTCCCTGCGACAGAGCCCGTCCCCGTCCCAGACACAACCTGCGGGCACTCTGTGGCGTGACCCTCCGTTCCCTTCAGCCTCTGTTTTTTGACATTTCAGGTCCCAACAGGGTTTCACCATCATCAACAACACTGCGAGGGAAGAGGCAGGAAGGACAGTGGGCGGTCACTGACCAGCAGGATGGAGGCCCGTGGTAGGGTCAAGGTCACAGCCTGCCAGTGCTGACCTTGGGGGAGGCTCCCTGTGGGGAGGAGGGGCCCGCAGCGCCCCAGGCCACCCCTGGGCAGAGCGCCAGCCCTGTGGGCTCTGGCCCCGCGGCAGCAGGCTCCAGACGGGCGAAGGAAGCGCTTTCTCCTTTTCTGGAGTTCCGTCTCGTGCCTCGTTTCGGCGGGATGCTATTTTTAAGCGCCTGGCACTGCGGCTTGGAGCCCCCGTTGGGAGGGGCTGTTGTGGGCTCCAACGAAGGGGCAGGACTGGCGGGCTGTCACCCGGAGTTAATCACATCCTGCCTTGCCTTCCCCTGCGGCGCTGACACACAGGCCACGCCCGCTTCTGGAAAGCTCCAGCGCAGACAATAGGGGTGCTTCCTGGCCCTGCTCCCCGTGTTGGGTCTGTCCTCCAACTTGGACCCTTCTTCCTGGCTCGGGGACCGTGTCCCTTCTGGAACCAGGCGGGCTGGGCACGGTGCCCTCCTCGTGCCCTCAGCTGGATGGGGGGAGCAGCAAGCAGCAGAAAGGGACGCTGGGCAGCCCTGCTGGGGGCAGGGGAAGGAGCTGTGTGCGGAGAGAAAGGGAAGGTAGCAGCTGGCAGCACTGGCAGGAGCAGCCCTGCTGGGAAGGGGGCGGGGGTTTGCCCCATTTTACACAGAAGCCACTGACAGTCGGGGGACTGGCAGGGTCACATGGCTTGGTGAAGGTAGTTGTCCTGGAGCCCTGGCCTCTGATGTGGGGCGGTGAGGCCCAGCCCAGCTCCCCAGAACTGCCCCAGTGCCAGGCCCTCCTGCCGAGCACGAGGCTCCCCCTGCAGAAGCACCTAGGCGGGTCCCCTCTCCCAGACCTGGCCCTGGGGCCAGCATTGCTTCTTTGGATTGGCAGGCAGCCTGCACTCTGGCGAGGGAGGGGGGCTCAAGCAGGATGGGGTGTGACTCACTCTGTCCACCCAGCCGAGCGCCAGACAGAGCCTGGTACGCGGCAGCCACCAACCACCCGCCGAAGCCGATCTGCGCGGCGGGACCTCAACTTACCCGGAGGGGTGGCCTTCCTGGGACACCTGGCTGGCTGCTCAGACCATCAGCATCCCAGGTGTGCCAGGCAGGCTCACGGCCCCCCATCCCACGTAATGGGGCACCCGCCTCGCCCAGCACACCCCTTAAGGTCATGCTCGCTGGGAACACTCGGGCTCTCGGCTCCCTGGCGTGGCCCTCGGCCTCTTTCCTCCTTGGTCTCGTGAGCTGTGGGGGTTGAGCTGAGGCCTCCCCACGCAGCGCTGGGCTCACGAGATGTGCCGGTGCCAGTGTCACTCTGGGACCCGCCGGAGGGCTGTTCCGGACCCGGAGCTTTCCTCGTGCTGCCAGGACCTGAGTGGGTGGTGCCCACAGTCCAGCCCAGGTGTTACCTTACTGCCTCCGGGCGGAAGGGAGCATTTTTGGCTGCTGTAAACCCAGCCAAACAAAAGCTCCTCTCAACGCTGGCCTTCTCCCAGGGTGGCACTTCACATGGGCGCCGGCCTGGGACGCAGGTGAGCCTGCACCCAGCACGGTGCAAGCTGTCACCTCCCAGTGGCAGCGGTGCTCTGTGCTGCCAAGGAGCCCAGGCCCCGCTGGGTCGAGCCTCCTAACTCAGGTCTGCACGTGCCGCAGAGCATGGTGGGCATCAAGTGACAAATTCAGGCCCCGCTGCTGAAGCCAAGAACATGTTTATTGCTGGAAAAGTGGAAAAGAAAATGTACCACGTGTCGGCTTCAGGTACGGCAGGATCCAGGGGCTCAGGGCGTCTCCGTATGTCGGCCTCACCCCTTCCCTTGGTGTTTCTGGGTCTCGGGAGGTGGGCCGAGTTTGGCCGCACTGATGAGCACCACCGCGTGTCCCAAGGGTAACACTGGCACCCTTCCTTCCATCAGGAGGTGGGCTCAGGACGCCGGCGCCGTCTGTGGGGACACTTGCCCTGGGAAGCCAGCGGCCAGGTTGTCAGAGACATTGTGTCTCGTCTTGACCTCAGAATCTGCAGGATTAGTCAGTGTTCATTCTGAGGGGTAAGTTGCTGCGTATCCATGGCGACTGCAGTCGATCCCAGGTCCTATGACTCCAGGTCTTGGCTGCGAGGCGTAGCTCTTCTGTCCCCCAACGTGCGGAGGTCCATCCTTAGGGCAGGTCTAGGCCGATTCAGCGTGGCCACAAACCTCCTCTCTGAACCACTCTCTGCGGCCAGTCGGCTGGTCATGAGCCACCATCGGGCCCGGTGACAGAGGAGTAAGAGAAGTGACCGAAGCTCAGGCGGCTAAGGCACAGGCTTTGAAAACCAGGGACCCGCTTCGAGACTGGAGCCCGAAAAAATTTAAAATATTATCCATTTTTAAAAGCCCCCCGCCCCACCCCGCCCCGCCCCGCCCCGCCCTGCCCAAGCGTCTCAGGAGGCGAACGTGACCGAGGTGCAGGTCATGTAAAACCCAAGGACCTGGGTTCAAGACCTGGGGCTGGTGGGGGGAAAATAGAGAAAAACAAGACGCTATCAGCCTGGCAGGGACCCGGCCGCTGGCTGGCGGCGGCACCCCCACTGGATTAAGGGGAGCTAGTCCAGGACCGCGAGTGGGTCCCAGCTCTCTGGCGACTCGGGCGGCCTGTCAAGAACACACCTCACGTGTTAGGGTGGCGGGGACGGGGAGCTGGGAGAAGGAAGCTGGAACACGGAGCCACGCATGGATGGAGCGGGAGGACCTGGCCCAGAGGCGCGTGTCCAGCGGGGCTGTGTCCAGCACAGTCCAGCAACCTGTCTGCAATGCTTCCTCCAGGCAGCACCTGGCACACACGAGGACGACGGCCCGGCTGCACTCACAGAGGCCTGAAAAGCAGAGGCTTCACCAGGACAGTCTCTTAAGTCCCAGACTAAGTGACTCTGGCCGAGGGGCCGCGCTAGGCGTCCGCGGCTCTGCCGCCCCAGTATATGGTTTCCACCTTCACATCGAAGGCAGAGCCGCTCCAGCTCCTGCCGCAGCCTCTGCGTCCCGGCCAGGGGAGAGGGAAGAGGAAACGGAGGGCACCCCCTCTGCCAAGGACCAGGCCCAGATGTTTTTCTCTGCTGCTCACTCTCCGTTGGCCAGCTTTCATCACATGGCCACGTCTCGCTGCAGAGGAGGCTGGGAAATGTAGTGCTTGGCCGCCAGCCCTGCTTCCTCCGAAACGCAGGGTCCTGATGCCAAATAAAGGGAGAAGGGACGCGGGGTGGGAGCCAGCAGCCTGGACTGCAGACAGCAGAGCGAAGGAGTGGACGGACCCCGACGGGACAGGCGGAGTGGCGTCCGCTGATGAGGGCTCATCCAGAGCCAGCCTTCCAGGGCGTGAGGGCCTGAGTCCGCCTGCAGCAGCCCTGCCATCCTGGCTTCAGCTTTCTTACTCGTAGCGCTGCTGATAAAACTGCGTTTCGTGGACTCTGGTTTACAGGAAAACCGGGGCGCGTTTTGAAGACTGACACGCCTGGTTGACAGCGCTTTCGTTGGGCAGTGGATGACAGGGTGTCTCACCATGGAAAAGGGGTGTCCCTGGGTACAGCAGGGGCGGCCCCTGCTCTGCTCATTCTAGAACCTTCACTGGAACACCCACCGCAGGCTGTTAGATCCGCACACGCACTGGAATCGCTCGAGGCCTGGAGGAGGGAGGCCGGCCACTCAGTCCCACCGGTGTCCCTGCGGGGCAGGGCGGAGCCTGTACCACCCGCTGTCGCTTGGCCAGAGGCAGGTGGGCCCTTGCTCAGCCCTCACGCCACTCAGGTTCTTACGGTCAGTTTTACCGTTGACGGCGGGTGGAGGGCATGGAGGTCTCTAGGGAGGGAAGGCGACCAGCTCGCTTGCTCGTAGCTGGGGTGGACGGGGCACTTAGGGAAGAGAGAGTGTCTCCCGTTGGGAGGCTGGGGCTCCAGGAGCAACGGGCCAGCATGTCCTCAGGGTGACCAAGGGGCGGGTGCCTCTCAGGGCTCCACCTCGGGCGCCCAGTTCCCTCCTCATGCCACTGTCTGGGGGTAGGCTTTCAACACGTCCTCAGCGCTCTTCCTGGCTTTCCCTTAAGTCCTGGATGGGCGGGGGGTGCGGGGGACATAACCAGGGACCGCACACTAGGGCTAAAACTCTAGAAATGGCCCTCCGTCCATCTGGAGGCCAGTCTGAGATCAGGTGTCACTGGACCTCAGTCCCCCGGGCGCTCTCAGGGGTCCTCCTGCCTCTTCTGGCTCCTGGGGTGCCAGGCCCCTGGCTGGTGGCCGCGTCCCTCCCGCAGCTTCAGCCTCACAAGGCCCCTCCCCATATCTCCCTCTGCCTTCCGCTTCTCTAACACACACCCCCTTGGACTTAGGGCCCCAACCCAGCGGGGCCTCATTTAACGGCGCCTGCCACACCCTGCCCTCCACACGGAGGTTTGGGTGACGCAAGGACTTGGGGCGCCCTGGCCCTGCCCCCTCCCGCCTCGCCTCCTGTCTGCCCCCTCCCCTCCCTGCACCAGCCAGGCCGCCTGCCGTCCTGTCCCTGCAGAACGGAAAGATGTGTCCACGCTGACCGGTCAGCAACTGCTAAAGCAGAGGCGGTCGGCGCAGAGAAGGGAAGGGACCTGCAGACATCATTCAGTGATCACAGGGAATGCTGCCGGGCACTGAGCCAGCGTCCAGCCTTGTCCCCAAAGACACCGGGCCTCCTGCAGTGACATCTCCCAGGGAGTAGTGACCTTGTCACAGCCACTGGCATGTGAGTCTGTGTTGGGTATCAGCTTTTCTTTTTAGAGGTGAAAGGAGATAAATTCAGTCGCTGTGTTAATGGAGCAGGGTCTTCCGACCCGGAGACACAGGTGACACACCGGAGGCCACGGTCAGGCCGTGGAAGCCGGCCTCCAGTCCTCGGGCTGCAGTGGGCGATGCGGCGACACCGGGGTGGCTGGAAAGGCCTGTGCTCTGGGTTTGTTTTTTATCTGTCCTGTCTTCTCAGGGCCCCATCGTGATCTTCTACTTTATTTTCAACTTTTCTCTCTCGAATGGAGACCATCACCACTTTCTTTTGTTTAAAGGAAAGGCAAAGCAGGAGTGAAGGCGGGCAGGCGGGGAGAGAGGAGGAAGCAGCGTCTGTGTATTTAGTTGTCCGTCGTGGCTGTTTGCCGGGCCCCAGGACGCGCGTCCAGGTCCTTGGGACGTGTGTGGATTGTGCTTGGCGGCAGACTTAACCACGACTCCACCCAGGTGCTCCGAGGGGCCCATCGGTTTTTATGGTCACTCTCCAGTGCCGGGCCCTGTCACCGGTGGCAGAGGCCCTGCGCTGAGGTCTGTCCTGCCAAGGAAGGTGGGACCACAAACGCTCTAGACTAAGGACTGCGGAGTCTTCCCGACAAGCCTCCTGGAGAGGAAAGTTGTCCTGCCGCGAGGGGGACGCGCGTCCTTCCTGAGAAGTGGGCGGGACACACGCCTCGGCCTCGAGGGCCTGGGCCGGATCCTGACTCAGTGGGCAGCTCGCAGAATGTGGACCCCTCTGCTCCCTTTCTCTCTGACCTCGGCTTTGTCCCGTGTAAGCGGGGACGAGAGCATTACCCGCCTGTGGGGCTGACCAGAGACCCCTGACAGGTTTCTACGAGGCCTGGGAACAGGGAACTCTTTTCGACGGCACCTTCACTTGTTTGATTCACACACACTTGCAGTCTTCCTGGCGGGCAGCCCGCGAGCTCCAGACGTCTGATCACCCCAGAAGGACTCTGCCCGTGCCCAGCACTGAAGTGCCGTCTCTGGACTCGCCTGTCTGACCCGCCACGTGACTGTGCGACGGGATGGTGCGACGCAGCGTCTGTGGCAGCGCCCGCCCTCGGCCACGTCCAGGGCTTCAGCCCTTTCATCCTTGTTAATGTCATTGCTTTTGGACACCGCGTCTCAACGGCTGCGTTTAAAAGCAGTGCTCTCTCGCTGATTTTCCGTCCTGGCCTCAGGTCTCGAGCCTGGTCCTGGGCTCTGCCCGGCCGGCACCTTGGCTCTGAGCCCCAGGGTGCCCCACTTCTCAGGTGGGTCCCCTTCCGATGGGCGTGGACGAAGCTCCCGGCTCCCGCGTGGCGCAGGCTTCCTACACCCGGGCCTCGTCCTGGGTGGCAGGACTTGGCGACACAGGCTGGGTTTGCATCATCCGTGTCTCCCTTCCAGTACAGGGCGGGCTCTGGGGAGTGGGTGCCGGCACACGGGGGCGTCGGCACGGCCTGTCATCAGCCTCGGGCCAGCCCCTTCATGTCGCGTTCACCCAAGGGGAAGAATCACACACAGGACACCAGCCAGCCTTCCAGCGTAGGTTCCCGCCTTCGAGAGCCCGATGGGCGAGTTCACCAGAGCACCACAGCTTCTAGAACTTTGTCTGGTCGACCAGAGCAACGGGACGAGAGGTCAGAAGGGCTCGGGGCCATGCGTGGGTCAAGGGGGCCAGATCCATGTCCTCACTGTGCCCATCTCCCCAGAGCCCAGCCAGGGCCCGCAGGCTGGGTGGCCTTGGGGAGCCCTCTGTCCAGCAGGGCAATACCCTCTCTCCCACTTCCACCACCTCCCACTCCCACGCCCCCAGGTGTCTGGACTCTGCCGCGATGCCGGGGACCACAGAGCTGTCACAGGACCCTGGACGGCCAGCCCCTACCTGACGTGAGCCCATCCAAGCCTGTGGGGTTGGAGCCACTTTCGTCAAAGGCGTGTGACTCACCGTCCAAGTCCCCCTGAAAGGGAGGCACCGCGGGCAGAATTCTCGGGACAGCAGCGCCCAGGTGGACAGCAGCTTGGGGCGTGGAAGGCAGGGATTTTCCAGGTCAGCAGTGTCGGAAAGTGGAAAATTCTGAGAAGAGTCAACTAAAACTGACTCATAAGTGCAGTCTGAGCTGCTGTGCAACCAATGATGGACTGGAACAGTAGTTTCAAATTTTCCACCAAAGATCAAGAGCAAACTCCAGGCCCGGTGCATTTTGCAGAGACTCCAGACCAGTATTTAAAGCCCGTCATTCTAGGCTTCGACGAGCTCTTCCAAGGAACGGAAGACCTCTTTCCAAACTCGTTCTCCGACGCTGGTCTCGTTTATTTACGAGGGAGCAGGCAGGACTGAAGACGAGCAGGCAGGCAGGAAGGGAGAGGAGGAAGAAGCGTTTTATTTATTCTGTTTAATCGTTCATCTCGGTTGTTCCTCCTGGGCCCAGGATGCGAACCCGGGTCCTTGGGATGCGTGTGGACCGCACTCCTCTGGAGGTGGCGCACCAAACCGCACCTCCACTGGGGGCCGCCCAGTAAACCGCTCTCACTGGTGGCTTGAAGGACACGGCTTCAAACATCAAGAACGAGGTGGCATGCCCTGGTGGAGGCATGGTTTGGTCGCAAGCGGACTTAGCTTGTGAGGACTCGCCATAGCCCACCCGAGGGGCGGACGGAGGGCCCCACCGGAGGCCTGGGCTCAAGCAATCCGGTTTGGAATCCCACTCCTCCCACTTCCACCACCTCCCGCTCCCACCACCTCCCACTCCCACGCCCCTGCAGTGACCCTGGGCAGGGTCTTCCCCTCTCTTGGCCTCAGTTTCCCCATCTGTAAAATGGCGGGAATAGGGTGAAACTACATGGGGTCGTGAGGCGAGTGGGTGAGCTGGGAGGCAGTGGGGAGCCTGCCAGGCTTTTACCCCTCCAGGGAAGTGTGGGTCTGCTCTGCCCAACGAAGGGCATTGAAGTGACCAGTGGGCAGTGACCTTGTTCCACGTGACTGGAGTCGGCAGACAGGGCTCGTGGAGGGAGACGGCACCCTTGCCCCGCAGGCATCACCCTCCCGCAGAAGAGGTCAGGCATCTTCACCGCATCCCCGTCCCGGTGGGGTCAGACTGCAAGTCACAGGGCTCCTGAGCCCGAGGTCAGAGGTCGCCCCTCCCGTGGCTGAGCCCCTTTCTCCCCAACCATGCCACCCCCTGGACGGTCCCCCACATCTGCAGTGCCCCCTCCCTCTAGGGCTTCCCCCTGTGTTGTCACCAGTGGCCACACACTCCGTGACTTTGCGCAGACCCGTGTCTACATCTGAGCTGAGAGTGGCAGGGGCTGCCCCCCGGCGCCCAGCCCCCGGCCCGCCCCACCGTCAGCACCTCTCCCCAACTCCCGCTCACGCGACCAGGGTCGCCGTCAGGCCCACCTTCCTTTGGGGTCCCTTTGCTGCAGCTTTCCCGTGTCCCACGGATCATTTCTGCTTTTGCTGCGAGTCAGATTCACAGTCAGCCCGAGACCGGCATCCAGGAGCCGGCCATTGCGTCATTTCCTGCCAGGAGTTCTGCGGTCTCAGGTCTAACTTCCACGTCGGATGTGTCTGAGTCTGTCGAGTGGACGGGCCCAGCCCACTCCTGTGCGCAGGGCCGTCCTCCTCTCCCAGCACCACTGGGCAGGCCCGTCCTGCCCCACCGTGTGTCTTGGCTCCTTTGTCGCAGACAAATGGACCGGGTCTCAGCGTTCACTCCCGGACGGCCTTCCGTCCGCTGGCCGTCTGCACGCCACCCTGCGCGGTTTGGTAGGTTTGTGAGGGATCTGAGAGCTGACGCGCTGCCTCCAGCTGTTTCTCCAGATCCGTCTGGCTCTTCAGGGTCCCTTGGACCCAGAGGGGTGTGTTCCTCTTCGGTGAGGCCACCATCTGGACTGACGGCTGCGTGTCGCGCGTGTGGACCGTCCAGCAGGAGTCTCTTCCTTAAATGGCGGTGGCGTCTCCACTCACACCCTCACGTCCTGCGCTGCTCGCGAGGTTTTACGTGACTGACTCGGCTTCCCTCTCACGGCGGGTCTGTCCAAGGCACCCTGGTCCTGTTTTATTGTTTGCTTCCATCACAGCTTCGGTTCAACAGACGAATGGAAGCGTGGAGCCAGAGAGGCCGGCAGGTGGGTGCGTCCTCTGCTGCAGCACCGCCGGCTGCCCCCTGGGCGCGTGGCCGCGGGCAGGGCAGGCTCCTCGCCAGACAGGTTTCAGTCCAGATCCAGCCAAGGGGGCGAAGATGCACCCGACTGGAGGTCTCTTTCTCAGACTCGTCAGCCCTCAGGCTGCCAGAGTGCGACCTGGGGCCGGGGGGCAGCCAGCGAGTCAGTTTGGGGTTCCTGGGTGGGGGGACCAGAAGCAGCTGCATGGACCGTCATGCCACTGGGGCCCCTCGTCCCCTCCACCCAAGCTCACCCAGCAAAGCCCTGTTACGTCGGAGCGTCCGGTCTGCACAGAAGCATGGAGATGTTGTCACCCTCGGGACGGCCTCGGCCCCTCGGCCCAGAAGGGAGGCCCCGGTGAGGCCAGCGGCCTCGGCGCCTCTGGGTTCGTGGACAATGCGGGAGCCCTCTGAGCCCTGGGCAGCTGCCCGCTGGTGGAGCGGCCACCTCCCCGCCGGTGTCTCCCAAGGATGGCGGCCTGGCCCGTGGTCACCGTGACCCCTGGTCGAGCCCACCCCACACTCCCATCACAGCTACTGATCTTGAAGCTATTTACAGCCCGAACCGCAGGAAACTCCTGTGTCTGCCGTTGCCGTGGCGACGCGGAGATGGGCCTGGGAGGGCCTGGGAGGCTGCACGGGTGCTTGACCCTGGGCATGAAAGGAGGCTTTCCGTCGCTCCCTGGGGACTGGCTCCTGTCCCAGGAGACACTGCACTGGGGTGCTGAGCTGCTGGCTGGCGGTGGGTTTGGTGCCAGCCCCCTGGTGAAACTCGGGACAGCATCCCGAGCCGGCCCGCTGGGCGGCCGCCCCAGACCTGCTCACCTGGGTCGGCAGCTCACGTGACGCGTCATTAAACCTGGGCCCTCGGCATCCACCCTCGTTTCCGGCCTGTCCCCTCCCTTGAAGGGGACATAAGCCCATCACTCGCCGCCGCAGTGAGGAGCCGGCTCTCCCGCCAGAGCCCTGCCTGGGTGACCCAGGAACCTCGTTCTCTGGGCTTCAATGTCCTCACCTGAGACAGAGCAGCAGATGTCGGTGGTCATTGGTATCCCAGAGGCTGCGCCCAGCTGGGACATGAGCTGTGTGTCAGTGTTCCGCATGACCTTCTGGAACCTTCTCAAGAACACTCTGAGGTGGAACTGCTGCCCCGGCTTATGTGCCCAGAGAGCTCACTCCAGAGGCCACAGGACCTGCCCAGGCCCCCGGCCAGAAGGTGGCCAGCACCAGCCTATGGTCACTTCAAAGCCGCGTCCTTCGGTGGCCTCTCTAGTGCTAACTGCCAGCGGTCACCACTCATGGAATTTAAGTTTCCAGCAGGTCAGGGCACCTGACGGTGACAGCTTTCCACCTGGTAACTACTGGGAGGCTGGGGCCTCCACACCCAGCCCACCCTCGGCTGTGGAAGGTGGCGGGCAGGGGCACATGTGCCGATCCCTCAGGACAGCACGGAGCAGCTGGGATGCAGAGAGCGTGGACCAGAGCCACGGGGTCGGTCCCTGAGGGCAGGGTGACCCGGTGAGCGCAGGTGGCACAGGGCCCGGCTGTGGCGGGTCCCAGGACAGGGTGTTTGCACCGGCAGAGAAACGGGGCCGGAGCAGAACTGGGGAGCAGAGCGGGTCTGTCTGGGCTCACCGGGGGCCAGTGGAGAGACCTGTTCTCAGAGTCAGCCGCCGTACAGGGAGGCGCACAGCCCAGCTGTCTGCCAGCTGGAGCCCACAGGGCCGTGGTGTCAGTCGTCTGGAGCCGAAGGCCTGGGAAGGAGGGTGATGGGTCTGCCTGCTCCAGGGACCCATGACCGCCCGGGGGAGGTTGACTGGTGTCCCCCGCCGGTGGGGAGACTGTCAGCTTCCCTCAGTCACCCCTGCATGCTGGCCTCGTGGGAGACCGTCTCCCAGAAATCATCTGTGTGCAGTCAAGTCAGTGGTGAGGTGCAGCTGCTCGCAACTGGCGCTTTGGCCGCTGGGCCCGTCCATTCCCGCCGCTGGAGGCGGAGCCGCGTGGGAGCCACATGGGGAGGGTCCGCCCCACGCCCTAACGGTCCCCCTCATGCTGGAGCTCCGGATGGCCCAGCCCAGCCTGGCTCAGCTGCTCTGCACGAGGAGGGAGGGGGCTGGGGCTGGGGCTGGGACGTGACGCATCCCTACATGGCCTTTGATGACTGATTCACTCTGGACAGCAGAGGGTCAGCCCCTGCAAAGACAATGAAGAAAACTTAGGAAAAACCAAGTAACGTCTTTTATCGTTAAAGGAAAGGTGCAGGCGGAAGAGAGAGAACTCATTTCATTTACTTGCTCCCCTTGCTTGGACCCAGATCTTGAACCTGGGTCCTCGGGGCGGGTGTGAACTAAGGCTGGCGGCCTTGTCTGTGACGTCCCCAGGGTGGCCCCTATTGTATCTTTAGGACTTTGGGGAGGGAAGGGTCTACTTAGCAAAACCCCGAAAGTGCACTGTAGAAGGAAAAGTGTTTCAAAAAAGGAGGCGGCAGCTGGGAAGACAGAGGAGGAAAAGCATGTGTTTATCTCACTGCTCACTTGGCGGCCAGGCCCCTCTTCGCCTCCACCAGGCCCGGGGCTGCGTGTGGACGGCGCCCCAGACGCAGAGCCCCCAGGGCACACCCAGAGGATGTTGTTGGCTCGCGCAGTGAAGATTTCAGCTTCTGCTCAAAACACTCCCGTGAACACGGTGTCGCAGGGCGGAAGCGATCGCATGAAGGAGGGTGAAGGCGGGTCCAGGCTTCGGAGGAGCCCCGGAAACCGTCCGCACGGCCAGGCAGGTGCCGGACGGGAGAGCATGGTCACCGGTGGCGGGTCCTGGCCGAGCAGCATGGGAGCTGAAGGGACTGCAGCGCCCTTTCCACCTGCAAAGTCAGCAAAACTTAAAACCGACCCGGGCGGCCAGGTGAGGACCAGCACCTCGTCCACTCCGCAGGGAGAGCCCCGCGAGCCAGGTGGGGCCCCCGCGGAGTGCAGATCTGGGGATCTGCAGGAACCACGGTGGCCGACGGAGGAGGTGAGGTGTCGCCGGCCGCCGGGGGTGGACGGCAGCCCTGGAGAAGCTGCGGAGCCCGCCGCTGGTCTCCCGGTGGTGTCCAGGCAGAACGGAGCCACAGACGTGTGACTGGTCCCCCTCGTGCTGCCCAGACGAGGGCTGCGGGCCGCGGGCGCGCCGGGCGGAGCTGAGCGCGGGTCTGGGGAGCGGGAGGCCGCGGTGGGCACGGGCGCGGGGTCTGCGGGCTGTGGTGCCGGAGTGCACGTGCGCGAGACGCGTGCGCCGGGCTGCGCCTCTGCGAGCAGCGAGGACCTGAGTGTGAGTGAGTGAGAGTTCACGCACGTGTGAGCGGTGTGACAGTGCGTGCGTGCAGAGGAAGGGGCTGAATCCTGGGTGACGTTGGGGTGAGCCCACCGCGGTCCTCCTGGGCAGCAGGGCCCTGCGTGTGGACCGCGGGAGCCAGACGCTGGCCTCCCAGGCCATGGCGGGAGGAGGGTTGCTGGGCAGGGAGGGCCTTCCCATCGCGCTGCCCCGGCCATCCAGCAGCTGGTGCCCCAGTGACTGCAGGGGATGTGGGTCACCCCCACCCCTGGGTGCAGGGGAAACCGAGGCAAGTGCGCCCTCCCGCCCCCAGGGAGCGCAGCCCTGCAGGATCAGGCCCACGGGTGCGGGCTGCTGAGGCGGGGCTGGAGCGGCTCCAGTGGGGGACGGTGTTTGCCGGGGCACCTGGCCCGAAGCACGGCCTGCTCGGCACCCACGGCCGCTGACCTGAGCCCCCATGTAGTGACCAACGGCATGGCACCGCCGCCAGCTCACGCGGGCACCCCGCAGCCCTTCTCCACTTCACTGGAGGGTGTGGGGGTTGACCTGTTCCCTGAAGTGTGCACCCAAGCCCAGGGCACGGCGGGGCGAGGTGGCTGCAGAGACCGGCCCACTGTGCCTCCAGGATGCGCTTGCTGGGGTGTCAGGGCTGGAAGCAAACACAGCCGCCCGTGCTGCACGTCCAGCCGGCGTCCAGGAAGGTCTCTCTTCCTCAGGGGAGCCAGGGTCAGGAGGCTGGCCCCACGCTGGACGAGCATGGGGCCCTGGCTGATGTTTCTGGGGCGTGGCAGGCGGGGCAGGGAGGAAGTCCCGTGTCTCAGACCCTCAGCTGCCCCACGCTACGGTTAGAGCCCGCACCGAAGAGTAAAGGGAGCTTCCGCCGGAGGCCGCTTCGGGGGCGTGGAGTCCGCTGCAAGGCCTCTGGGTCTGAGGGATGAGAGTCAGCCTTAGATGACGTCCTAAGTTGGAGACCGGCTTCAGGATGAGCCCCTTCGTGCCCCGTCCTAACTCTGTGCCGGGCAGGACCACAGCAGACCCTCGTCCAACAGTCAGGCAGGCGAGAGCACGGGAGGAGAGGGGACACCCGCCTCCTCCACTCGGGACCTGCCCGGGCCACGGGGGCCGGCCACCTGCGGCCGGAGTCATCAGGTCCCTCTGTGGGACAGGCCGGCGTCTGGGGGTGGGTCAGACCCTCGGTGCTCGTTTGGGGCAGAGTCTCCATGAGCCCCACGGGCTGTGCTCCCGAGCTCAGGACGGAGGCTCTGGAGTGAAGTGAGATCGCGCATTACATTGTCCCTTGGTCCCATGTGAACTCTGGGTGTGTAAGGGGAACCGCCCAGCACGGCCAGAGGCCACCGTGGTCTCCAGGGCAGCTGATTCAAGGGAGGACGCAGAGGTGCCTCCCGTGTCATCTACATGGAGATGTGGAAGGAGACGCCTGGGAAGATGCTCCGTCCACTCCAGTGGCCGCCAAACACCAGAGAAGGGAGGACGTAGCGCGTGCCTGCTTGTGACCCAGCTGCTCCGCTTCCCCAAATCCGGGGGGCGTGCTGACGGTCACACCCACGAGCCACCGCGGTGACCCGACGGTCACTCCACAGATGTGGCTGAAGAGACTGGTGAACTTGCAGAGGCTGGGACAGAGCGCAGCCACTGCCCCTCAAGTGGGGGCAGCCGGACCAGGGTCATGAGGGACGGTGGACGGAAGTGTATGGGGAGAGAGGGTCCAGGAGGTGGGAGCAGCCTGGGGGCCGCCAGCACCAGCCTGGGAGTGGGCTCCCCCCTCGCTGACAGGATCGGAAGCTGCCGCGCGCCCCGCCATCCTGTGTCCCCGTGGCTGAGCCCGCCGGAGGGTGCAGGGCCGTCGAACTCGGCGTGAGTGGGCAGCTTAGCGCCCGGCACGCTGGCCGATTGGAGGGGCCTACAGAACAGGCCGGAAACGGACCCGTGTGGGAAAGGCGCCCCGCAGCTGTGCACGCCCGCAAGTCCTGAGCAGGGACGTCTTCGTGTCCGTGTCTCCGAGCCTCAGGGCAGCTGTGAGACTGGACGCAGAGACTGTGTGGCTCTCACATGACATGTACGTGTCTGGTCTAAGCAGATCCTGCGTTCCCATAAGTAGATGAGATTCTGGAGGTTTTTCAACACTCACTGTCTGACTGGCTGAGCACCAAGAGGTGAAGAGTGACAGCCCCCAGTGCCGGCGAGGGGCGGCCTTTTCTCCCCGCGATGAGTATGTCCTGTTCTTGTGAAGGGAGGTGTGTCAGAGCTGTTTTGCAATAAATGCATAAATAATTGCTACAAGGAAAAGTGGTGTTTACGGGGATTGCGAAACACAGCAGCGGACGTGGTCATCAGTGGCATGTCGGCAGCCATGTGTGTGCCCCCGTGGGGCCCATGCTGAGGGCACGTGAGGGGCTGTGCCCCCCCAGGGCTCAGGGTCCAGCCACAGGCAAGCTTCTAGGGATGGGCCAGGAGGCTGGAGGGTATGGAGGGGCTCCTCTGTGCTCCAGAAGGAGGAAGGGATCGGTCAGAGGACCCTCACTGTAGGACAGAATGGTCACTGGCAGTGTCCTCAGGGGGAAACTGAGGCCGGAGATCCGTGAACTTGGCCGATGCTCCTTTCTGGATCTACGTGTGCCCCCGAGGTCATGCCACACTGAAGGCTCTAAAACCCCCAACTTTCCAAAAAGACAGTACGCCCCCCCTCCCCTGGGACCCGCCTGAGGCCACCCGGCCAGAAGCAGGCTGAGGCGCTGGGCCGCTGCAGGCCCAGCTGGGCTCCCTGTCTGCTGGGAAGGCGCTCCTCCCGGGCTAGTCCTCTCCTGCCTTGAGCATCGTCCTCCCTGTGGCCACCACTGTCCTGTGCAGGCTTTCTGCTGTGCCGGGAGCGGTGCCAAGGGGACCGCCACCAGCGCCAGCTGCGGCCATGCTCACACCGCGCCAGCCGCTTGGCTCTGGTGACTGGCAGCTGGCAGAATCCTCCGCCTCCCGGCCGGCCAGCATCCTCCCATCTGGCCAAGATGTTGAGGAAAACAGCTGGATGGTGGGTGACCTCAGGGCCTGACCCCGAGGGGTCGAGGTGGCCCCAAAGACCGGTGCTGTTTCTATCCTGTGCATTTTGTTTCTGCGTTTAAACATCCCAAGAAGGGGGCCACAGGCTTCGCAGACCAGAGGTGTCCGTGGCACACAGAGGGTTAAGGACCCCGCCCTAGAACTCTCCGACTGTTCCTATTGGCTCGTCCCCGTTGCCAGCATCTGGATGAGATCCCATCAGGCCAGGTCCAGGTGCCTCCCCATCACCTGCAGGTGCGCCCAGCTGCTCCAGACAGGCTCTGCAGGCCTGCAGGCCGGCTGTGGCCTTGAGAGCCTCCTGTGGGGATGGGCCCGGTTCAAGTCCCAGTCCCCACAGGCTATTGCTGGGTGACCTTGAGCAATTTCACCAACCCTGTGAATGCTTGGTTTCCTCATCTTAACATGGGCTTCACCACAGACGTTTGACGTAGATGTTCTATCTTTCTTATCACGTCGTCATCCACCCATCTGTCACCCACCCATCCACCATCCACATCCATCACCCACCCATCTACCCTCCTACCCATCTTTCACTTATCCACTCATCCATTCATCCATTTACCGGTCCACCCACCTTCCCATATATCCATCCACCCATTCATCCACCCACCCATCTGCCATCATCCACCATTCTCCCATCTGCCCACCTCCTCATGCACCCATCCATCCATTCATCCACCATCCACCCACCCACCCGGCCATTCAACACCCAGCCAGTCACTCATGCATCCATCTGCCCACCATCGATATCCATCTGCCCACCCATCCACCTACCCTCCCTCGTTCCATTCATCCACCTTATCTTTTCCGTGTATCTCAGGATATGGACGTTTCTTCCTGAATTCATTAGCATCCACATCATTAACCAGACTTGCATGTTTAAGAAATGTAATTTTTCCTCTAGAAGTGTGGATGGCCAAGCCTTTGCCTCCTCTTTGCCTCTCCCCGGCACCACCCTGCAGCCCCCGGCTGAGAGCTGCCAGCCCTTAAACTGGCAGAAGTGCCTGAGGTCCCCAGGGCCTGGGTTCCTGGAGGACCCTCTTCCAGAACTCACTTCTCTCGACGACCTTCAGTGTGCACGCAGCGCTGCGCCCTGGTGGACACCTGGTGCAGCCTCGCCCCCGACGTCCCGGGGTTACGGGGATGCTGAACTGAGCGTCCCACCGAGACCAGCTGCCCCCGCAGCTGTGATCCCGTCGCTGGGGCAGCCGAGCAGACCACACCAAGCTCTGCAGGCCTGGGAGCTTGTCATCAAGAGTCCACATCCAGGCAGGGGTCTCACCTCAGACCCTGCGTCCCCGGGCTGGCTCACCATGCCCGGGGGCTGCCCTGGCCTGTACACCAAGGCCAGTGGTGCCCACCACCCAACCGAAATGAAGGCCAAAAGCCTCTCCTCCAACTGCCAAGTGTCCCCAGGTCAGGCGCCCTTGAAGGAGAGGAGATCGAAGGCCCCTTCTCCGTGAAGTTCCGTGGTTGACCCTGCTCCCCGCCATCCTCAGCTCACTCTGCGGCCTCCTTGAGTTGCTATGGAAACCGGGGCTCTTCTTGCCTCTCCCTTCTCCTTGCCCACCTCACGGATGTCTCCTTTCACCAACAAAAACGTGCGCTGAACCCAGGGCACGCTGACGGGTCCCTCCTCTGTCACGTGGGAGTAGCGCGTCTCCTGCAGACTGACCACAGCGTGGGGAGGGATCGGCAAGCAGATGGTGGCCAGGTGGGCATGGCGGGTGGGCTGACACCAGCCTGAAACAGAAGGGGGTGGTCTGCCTGAGCGGGGATCTGGGGCCTGAAGCGGTGTGCCCTCCACAGAAGAGACCTGTCCATCCAGGGCAGCCCTGGGGGCAGCACACTCCCTGGAGGACGTTCTTCAGGGCGAGTGGCAAATGTTAGGAGTGAGAAAAGGGCAGGAGTGGGGACTGGGAGGCCTGTGGGAGTCAGTCCAGGAAAGAACAGTGGGGTCTGGACCCAGTGGTGGCAGTCAGAGGATGAGAACAGAGGGAGGCAGGTTCTAAAGAAGCAGGAAAGGACCAGGGTCAGGGCCAGGCCCCTGGGAGAAGACCAGACCTCCTGAAGGTGGGGCCAGGAATTGGGAGGGAGGAGTCATGTCCTTGGGGGAGGAGCTAGGCCTCTGGGGAGGAGTCATACCTCTAGGGGAGGAGTCAGGCCTCCTAGGGGAGGAGTCATGTCCCTGGGGGAGGGGCCAGGCCTCTGGGGAGGAGCCAGGCCTCTAGGGGAGGAGTCATACCTCTAGGGGAGGAGTCAGGCCTCCTAGGGGAGGAGTCAGGCCTCCTAGGGGAGGAGTCATGTTCCTGAGGGAGGGGCCAGGCCTCTGGGGGAGGAGTCATACATCTAGGGGAGGAGTCATACCTCTAGGGGAGGAGTCATGTCCCTGGGGGAGGGACCAGGCCTCTAGGGGAGGAGTCAGAACTCGGGACAGGTGGTGGCATTGGCTGGTTGGAGAAAGAAAAGAGAAAACACCCTCTTGCTGCCTTTCTGGTGCCTCACAGCCTGGCGTTCACTGGGCTCTGTTTCCATCGTCGACTCAGCCATCTGTGCAAGCAGCCCAGTTAGAAATCTCTGCCAAAGCATATGCCTGACAGGCTGGTGACAGGCCGCCGTGAGCCCCTGGGTGAACTGGCCAGGCCAACCCACTCCGTAGGTGACAGCCCTGTCACCACGTGCCCAGCTGGGGACGGGCCGCTCCCCTGTCAAGTGACCTGCGCAGAACAGCGTGTCCTGGGAAAGAGAACAATCCAGATGCGCGGATGACCGGTGGGCCCGGTGGACCAGCCTGCAGTCTGTGCCTGTGAGCGGCCAGTGTTTCTGCGGCCCAGAGCCGGCCCTGGTGGCGCAGGAAAGCTGGGCCCGGGCTGGCCGGGAGGGTGCGCGGTTCAGGGAACAGAAGGAGGGGTGTTTCCTCAGCCCCGCAGCCCCAGCAGTTCTGCCCGGCTCAGGCCATAGGAGGGCGGCTCTGCTGGCCGTGACCAAGGCCTTGGGCAGGAAGGAGGAAGGGGGGTTGTTCAGGAGCCCCTCCCTGGGCTGCACGTGCTGACCTGCTGGGTCCCACAGCCGCCCAGCGGTGGGAAGGCCGAATCTGGCAGACCGGGACTCTGGTCAGGGAGGGGCAGTGCGGAGACAGACTGCGTCCAGGGTCCTCCTGATCTCGTACCTGGGGCCCCACTGCTCAAGCCAGCACCTCTCCAGCGGGTGGGGCACATGTCTGTCCCGGCCTCACCTCCGTCCGGAGCTGGGCTGCAGGACGCAGGCGCGATTGGAGGCAGCTCAGGCAACATGATGGGGACATGCCCGGTGACAGGTGAGGTGGCAGATGGTGGCTGAGGGAGGTGGCAGTCTGCAAGGTAATGAGCTAGCTCATTATCGGGCAGTTTGTGCTAGTGGCCAAGAGCCTGGCCCTGTCCGACTGTCTGTCTGTCTGTCTGGGGGGTGCTGGCTGCCCATCTCCACACGGCGCCCGCCCAGAGGAGACTCAGCGTGCTAGAGGCCAGCAGCCACCTGTGTGGGCACGCTGCCCAGAGATCATGCAGGAAGCTCCAGCTCAGACCAGAGCCGGTCAGGGGCCAGCCTGCAGAGCGCCTCTGTGGACACGGGCTTCCGTCTGTCCCTCACAGGATCACGACCATGAGCAGGCTGCCATGAGCCCACCTCACAGACCAGGCACCCAGAGAAGCGAAGCCCCTTGGCCACGGCCACACAGCCGTCCAGGAGCCTCTCTGGACAGACAGCCTGGCCCTTGGGAGCGGACACAGCCCAGCACCTGACAGCCTGTCTGTCCACCCTGGGCTCTAGGACCCAGGCTCCTGCTGCCTGCAGACGGGCTGCCGAGCCTAGGGCCTCACCTCTGTCCCAGTGTCTGCAGACACCAGGCGCCCACATCTGTCAGAGGGACAGCACGTGTGTGTGTGTGTGTGTGTGTGTGTGTGTGTGTGTGTGTGTGTCTGTGAGGAGGTGTCTGCTGGCTCTAAAGTCCGCTTTTTGGGTTCAGAGCTGCTCTGCCCCTCGGAGCTGTGGGCGACATTGCCTCCAAGGCCCCAGCTCCTAAGCTGCCCACGGAGCGCGGGGACCCCCTTCTGGGGCTGTGACAATCGATGGCCGGGCCAGCCCATGGCACTCTCATCGGGCCCCTTGTCCCCACGCCACTTCACTAGGGTCACTAGGGGAGGCTGGGGTGGGGGCCCCGAGTGTTACACTGCCTGCCCCTCACCCTTCCACCACATCTCCCACCGGCCACACTGGCCGCGTCAGAGAAGGACGCCCGGCCCGGAGCCCGTCTGTGCAGCGGAGGGAGGGCGGACTTGCTTCCTCGGGTGGGTTGACTGCAGCGAGGGCTGTCAGAGACGGGCTCCTCCGGTGGGCAGAGCAGCTGGCACCAGACATGCCCGGGTGTGGCTCGGGGGGCCTGCTCGGCCGAGACCCGGCCTCCGCGGGGCTGCCCCTGGCACCTCTGCCAGCACGTTCCCGGCTGAGCTCTCTGACGTGCCCGTCCCTGGTTCCGTGACGTCCCAGCAGTGTTGCGACCCCCACACTTGAGTCCAGAGCTTTAAATCGGCCCCGTCGCCCGGCCCCTCTGCGGTCACTCCCTGCCCTCCCTGCCGTCGGCCCCACCCTGGCCTGTTGTGGACATTCGTCCGGACGGTGTCTCTCAGCCCGCGTTCGAGGCTGAGCTCAGCCCCGCTGTCGCCGGGGTCAGTGCCCCATCCTGTCTGTGGCCGAATCACCTCCATGTGGGCGACCACGCCGGTTAGCCAGTCAGCATGGCGGACGTGGGGGCCGTTTCCTTCATCGATGTTTTCTTTTCTCTCTTTAAGGAGAGGTGCAGCAGGAATAAAGGCGAGCAGCAGGCGAGAGGGGGAGGAAGCGTTTATTGTGATTCGGAATTGTTTCACACTGGTTGTCTACCCCAGAGCCGGGACTGGAACCCCGGGGTCTGCGGCCTGCGTGTCCTTGGAGGCCACTGACCCAACTGCGGCTCCACCAGTGGGCACCGTGACTGATTCTTTTTAAGAGAAGAAGGAAGCTTGGGAGGGAGGAAGAAGCATCTTTAGTCAGTGAATTGCTCATTTTTGGTGGCCCTGGGTCTTGAACCCAGGTCCTTGTTCTGTGTGGTTCACACACCGTGTCAGCCTCCAGGGCGCCCCTTCATGGGCTGAAACGCACGTTAGCAGGAGATGTGGGCTGATGTACGTGGATGAGCCCTGACCCAGAACCAGCAGCCAAGTCCCTCTGTCCCCGCTGCCCCAAGAGGACCTCCGTGTGACCCCTGGCGGGGAGGTCGCCTTTGAGGGTCATCCAACGGGATCGCAGGCCCTGCCTGTCGGCCGCCTGCTCCAAGCTCACGTGCAGGTGCCCCTCTGCTCCGCAGCGTCTGCTCCGCGCGCGCCCTCCTCTTGGAGGACATGCGGGTCCCTGTGGGGCCGTCCCGGCTCGGGCCGTACGCACGACATGTGAGGGCTTGCGTTTCTGCTGGTGCCCTCCCGGTGGGGAGCATGAGCCCTGGGCGCCACGGGTCCCTCTTTAGTGGGTGCTGAGGGGTCTGCATTCAGAAACCCCACGCCTGAACCCCCGCACCCATGCTGGCCCCCGCCGGCCGGCGACCACTGGGGCAGGGGTCAGCGCCATCCACACGGCAGCCGGACAGAGCCTCACCGCCTCCCGAGTGAGGGCGAAGGCGCTGGGGACCAGAGAAAACAGCAGCCCCTTGGGGAGACCTGCTCAGTGGGACCAGGTTATGGGGACGAGGCGTGGGGGCAGAGCCACCCAGGCGAGGCAGGGCCAGGGGACCCGGGCAGCCCAGACGCAGGTTTCCTCCTGGCACAGCGGGGCCCGGCCGGAAACACCACCTGCTTCCTCAGGCCGCCGCTGGGTCCCTTCAACGTTCATTTTGCTCTCTGAACCTGCACCGGCGCTTTCCTGCCTGACCCACCGGACCCCAAGGCTGGAGCAGCCTCCAGCAGGTCACAGCCTCTGACCTCTGCCCTCCCCTCCACCTGTGGCAACAGTGACATCGCCCCAGGCCCGGGAAGGGCCGCCGGGGACCCCAGAGCCCTGTCTCTCACGGAAGGGGCCGTGGCGGAAGCTTCTGGAAGGAGGTTGTCACAGTTTGGAGGCACGGCAGGCAGGGATCCCGGACCCCTCCCCAGCTTGGTTGCCACCTCCTGCCTGGATTCGGGACGGCCCGTGGGACAGTCACAGGCCAGAGCGCGTCCCGACCGAGCCCCTAGGTCCAGGAGCCCACGGGAGCACGGTTCCGCCGGCCGGGCTCACACCCGCAGCTGCGGGGAGCTGCCGTGTGCTCAGGACTCGCCAAGAGGTTTCGTCGCCCTGGAACGGGCGTGGCCGGCGGTGGGGCCAGCCCTGTGATGCCGGGCAGAGGAGCCCCTGCCTTGAAGACGGAGTCGGGAAGACAGGGCGGCCGAGACTGGACGATAAAGACACAGCCTTTGCTGCTCTCACGACGAGGGGGCCCCAGCGTGGCAGGGGGACCTCCCGGAGGCAGGGGGGTGTACAGGCTTCCGGAAACCCACCGCCCGCCGCTGGGGAGTGGGACCTTTCACAGGGTGTCAGTGGAGGGGGAGCGAGCAGACAGGCACGGAGTGGACAAGAACGAAGGACAGTCCAGCAGGCAAGGACGGCAGATTCCAGGGCCGGACAGCCGGGTGTGTTCAGTGTGGGCAGAGGCCGTCATTCTCCCAGAGAGTCCGTCTTTACGGTCAGGTCCCTGCTCAGCCCTGGCCTGTCCCTAAGCCCATGTTCAGGTTCGGGCCTGGGCCACATTGTCACGTCAGCCTACCAGTCCCCAACCCCGCCAGGCACCACCGTCACTGTCACACACGTCGGCAGGCACGTCTGGTGCGACGCGGAGCCACAGTGGTGCCCACTGCGGCCGCTGCCCTCACGTGGCTGCGCTGCGGGTGGACGTGGGACCCGGCTCCCAGGTCGGGTCTCTGTGGGCTCCGTGCTGCTGCTGCCGCCCTGCGGCTGCCCTCACAGCTGTCCCTGCGCTTGCTTTTCCAGCTCAGCCCCCTGCTGGTGACAGAAGGACTGTCTTCTTTGTCTTTCAGGAAAGGTGCCGCAGGAACGAAGGCGAGCAGGCAGGAAGACAGAGGAGGAGGAAGCACTTTGTAATCAGTTAGTTGTTCTCCTGGGCCGGTGACTCAAGCCCAGGGGTATGGTCCTGTGACTTCAGAGGCGAATGACTCAACGTCTGCTCCACCAGGGTGCGTCCAAACAATGTCTGGAGATCACCGACACACCAGCCTGCAGGCCTGCACCGTGCACCCTGAGGAGTGGGCGTGCGCACGCCCCCGGCTGTCAAGTCCACACAGCCAGCGCCCCCCACCCCCGGGCGTCCCGCCGCCCTGTCTGTTCTCCGTGCTCCCGCCGGTCGGAAGTCAGCCCAGACGCCCCATGAGCTTGTTCAAGGGCACGATGCAGTGCGGAGGCGCAATCTCCATCGCTGCTCAGAAGGAAGTGACCCTCCCGGACCCCTGGCGGAGCAGCCGTTCTCAACCGGCCAGCCCGCGTCCACGCCCGGCCCGGGCGAGCCCCTCTCAGTGTCAGCCAGGTATCCGCGGCCCTGTGGCCCTCAGCCCAGCCCCCCGGGGCCCCCGAGTGACTCCAAGGTCGCCTCCACCCGTGCAGGGTCCCGGCTGGCGTGCGAGGCCGTGGGCTCTGTCCAGGAAGCCGGGGCGGTCGGGGCCCGAGTTTCGGGAGCGGCCCACGAGCCCTCGCTCATTTGTCCATGGTGCTTGGAGGTGGCAGCTCGAAGCAGAGACGTGTAAGGAAACTAGGTCAGGAGGGACGTCCCTCTGCTCCCCGTTGGCTGGGCAGCCCCCTCAGGGCCAGTCCAGACACCGACGCACTTGCTGGACGGCGGCCTCCCCTCCCGTCGGGGTACTGGCTGCGTGGGCCCCGGCCCCACCGCTGTCTCCCTGCGGCAGAGGGTGCGGTGGACGATGCCATGGGCACGCTGACCCGTGAGGGCGCGGTTGTCCCTGCACGCGTCGCCCTGCTTTGTGTGTGTGCAAACCCCCAGGCAAAGAGACCCACTGATAAGTCCCCTAAAAAGTGAGTCCATTTTAATCGGAAGGTCCACTTTTCAACTGTCTTATTGTGAACGACCAAAGCTGCTTGGGGAAGCCCCCGTCCAGAGGTGACGTTGTAGGAGACGAGACCGGGGTCCTTCGCGGGCTGCCCCAGGGCACACAGAGGGCGTGGAGTGAACGCGGGTTCTGCGCCCCCCCCCCGGTGTCCCCGTGAGTAGTGGCTCGCGGTCTCTGTGGGGAGGGACGCTCCAGGTGCTCAGCCTGCGGAGAAAAGGGTCGAAACCACAGCTGTGCAAGGGGACACGACCCCGGTCTCCTGTGGACGGAGCCGCATGTCATGGCCAGAAGTCCCCGACAGGGCCCCCAGGGGGTTATGATCCCAAGGACGGACGCAGAGGGCCTGCAGCGCTTTGGAATTCCCGGTGGTGAGATAAACGTGGTGACTTTGAGCAAAGCTGGCTCTGGATGAGCCAGAGAAGGCTGCTGGGACTCGGCGGGGCGCTGGCTTTCCCGTGACACCCCAACTGGGCTTTGGCGTCTGCCGGGGCCAGGGACCATCGTGGGAGCGCCCTCAGCCTCTAGGGACACGGTTCTGAGGCCAAGGTCCCCTGCCAGACGTGGGTGCATGGGGGGCCAGCCAGGACGGCTGGGAAGGGTCTGCCTGCACCCCCGGTAGGAGGGAGCGGGGACGGGGAGCACAGCCTCCCACCTTCTACTGAGCTCAGTGAGGTTCTAAAAATGCGCTTCCATGGCGTGACGTTGACCGGAAAGCGTGCCCGTGCGCAGGCTGGATAGAAGCACCTCGCAGGATCCGAGCGGCCCGTCACTGGCTCCCTTCATCGGGCCCTGGCGTGGTTTAGGACATTCGCATTTGATCCCATGGCACCGCAAGTACAGAGGTGCCTGTGCCCGACCCCCGAGGGGCCCCGGGGTGGAGGGCTCGGGAGGCCAGGGCTTATCTTTCTATGAGAAACATCTGCGTCTCTGCGTGGGGCTTGTCTGTGAGGAAACGCCCCAAATAGTCATGCGGGGATCCCCTGGGAATAGCAAGGCACAAGTTCCTATTGAGTAGAGGACACTGAGTGTTCCCAGGGAACTTACGCTCTGCCTTGGCCCAGGTGCGATCCCAGGTGCGAGCCCAGGTGCGATCCCAGGTGCGAGCCCAGGTGCGAGCCCAGGTGCGAACCCAGGTGCGAGCCCAGGTGCGAGCCCAGGTGCGAGCCCAGGTGCGAGCCCAGGTGCGATCCCAGGTGCGATCCCAGGTGCGAGCAAGCAGCCAAGTGTCCGCCCAGAGCGCCCGCCTGCCTCCTGGACAACCAGACAGTTGGGTCTCTAGGTGACACCCACGGCCCCGGCTTCTTGCCGGGGAGGGTCTCCTTGTGGGAGTGATGACTCCTCTCCGCGCTTTGTCAGACTCTTCATGCTCATCTGTGTTTCCTTGTCTCCGGCGCGTGTCACATGACGAGACACATTTAAAAACAGACGAGGGAGAAGGCACATTGATGTCAGGAGATTCAAACAACCCAACGCTACTGTCCTGGAGCTGTGGGCTCAGGACCAGCTTCAAACATGTCATTTCTGGCCAAGGCAGCCTGTCTGTCGGCCAAGTGGGGAGCACGGGTGGCCGTCACCGCAGGTCACGTCCTCCTCCGGTCCCATGACCCGACACGCGAGGGGATGAGGCAGAGGCTGGACAGAAGGCAGAGATCTCCTCTCTCGGCTGAGCGTCCAGCCGGAGCCCCCCGGGTCCTGTTCTTCCCACTGAAGCCTGCAGCCCGGGGGAGAGAGCGGACCTGCCTCCAGAAGAGCCAGCCGGGAGGGCGGTGCTGGGGCCGCGGGGGAGAAGGCACAGCTGTGCCCACAGTGTGGGACGTGCAGTGCGCCTCCCGCACCCCCTGAGCTGTGGCTGCGGGAGCTGGAGGTGAGTCCCTCTCCCGACCGTAAAACCTATGGACCGGACACACTGCAGGGGTCTCTCGGGCCGCAGAGCCTGGGCAGAGCTGGCAGGAGGACGTGTCGCTCCTGCGTGGTCAGAGCAGTCGTTTGTCTGCATCTTCAAAGGCGGGGCTCTGGTCACAGGCCTGCACCCTGGCCCTCGGCTGCCGCTGTGTGGTTTTAGGGACCCGCACACGGCACACAGGACGCAGGCTGAATGGTTAATGCACGCGAAGTCCTCAGAACGGTGCTGGGCCTGGGAGCCAGTGAATCATTGTCACTGGGTGTGCAGACACACACAGACACATGGACGAGCAGACACACACACAGACCCCCATACACATGTGCACGATCGTGTGAATGTGTGCGCGTGTGTGCAGACACACCTGCACACAGGAGCCTCATCTGCATCCAGGACTGGGACCGGCAGGTGGGGGGCCCTCACCTTCAGGGTGGCCTGCACCCGGGACCCTGTCCTAGGTCCCTGCCGGTCCTCAGTGCAGCCTGTGATGAGGCCTCGAAAGGGCCGTCTGTCAGGGTGATGCCAAGTGCCGGCAGGAGCGGGCGACGGGTTGGGACAGCCCGATCTGCACTAGGTGAGGCCCGCGCCCCTCTGCCCTGGGACGGCAAAGGACACACGCAGGTCACAGTCGCTTCGGCCTCGGCTGCCCCGGGCCGACGTTCCCAGCCGTCCAGCTGACTCCACGCCGGCCACGTGCACCTGCCGTGGTCCCACTCCTGCAGACACCTCCGCTCAGCTCATCTTCTCACAAGTTCATGGGCATTCTGGGTACAGGGTGCCAGGTCCTGCTCACAGACTCATGGACCTGCGTCCAGAGACAGTCCTGCGTCCCTCAGCGACGGGACCCGTCTGAGAAGGGCGTCGTTAGGGGACTCGTGAGGTGGAGTGTCGCTGAGTAGTCACACACCTCGATGGCCGAACCCTGACACACAGACTCACACGCCACACGGGGGCCCCGAGAGACCAGCGGCCCAGAGACCTGGGGCTCTTATTCAGTGTCAGGACGCGGGAGCATGGATGCCCGCTGTGACAGCTTGCGGAGCCTCGGAAGGTTCACTTCGCGTGGAGAAGCCACACGTAGGGCTGCACTAGCCTGAGGGCTCAGACAGCCGACCCTGAGACTGAACTGGTGGGCACGTCTGGGCTCCGTCATGCGGGGGACAACCACCTTTCAGTAAAGGACGCGGGAGCAGAGGCTGGAGGTGAGACGGGAGGTGAGACGGGAGGTGAGACCAGAGGTGAGGCTGGAGGTGAGACGAGTGGGGAGCAGGGGTGCAGGAGGACAGGCCATGTGGTCTCTTTCTGTGACCCCGGCGCAGGGAACTTCCGACAGTTTCTGGGCACAGACGAGGGTGGGACACAGGCGGGGACGCAGCACAAGGCGCTCGCCCAGGCGGCTGGGGGTGCAAGCACCACCTCTAACGTGTCTCCTTACGAAACCTCCCGGCACACACGGCAGAGGAACATCTGTCCCATGGGGACGGGGTGCATTGCACATGCGTAGAACCCAAGTGCATCGAGCGCCCCGCGGGCGGGTGGGCGGAGACTGCAGGTCGTGGGTGCTGTGTCCCTGGACAGCGGCCGCATTTTCACCCACATCAGGCGGTGGCCATGTCTGCGTGCCGGGGCCCGTGGTGTCAGGGCTGGCGGCGGACGCTCGCCCCTGCCCTCCTGCCCACAGAAGCCCAGATGCCCTACCTCCGGGGCCGCTGGGGGGCGGCCACGAGCCCCTTCCCCCAGGTCAGCCCGGCCGCAAGACCCATCCAGCCTTGTTTCCCTGCTCCCCGACCATTGGGGGCCAACCCGGAGGCTGCCCGCTCCCCCAGAACCGCGTCCCGTGGTGACGACCCCATACACTGTGCCCCTCGCTCCTCCAGCATGAGCTCAGCATTGGGGTCCCTCCTGCTTCCCCAGCCAAGCCACTGGATAGAACACGGGCACTGTCACCTCCCGACTCCTGGGCTGGCGGCAAGTCAGCGACTGTCCATCTGGTGTCCATCTCCTGTCTCCGGGCTGAGTGGCCCCCTGGGCAGCATCTCCCAGGCTGTGGGAACTTGGTCCAGCCTACTGCCACCTGCCACCCTCCCAAGCGCCCAGGCCCAGAGTCTGGGTGGGAAGAGGAGGGAAGGAGGCAGCCCCCACTCCTGAGACAGAGCCAGAACCTTCCACCATCCTAGGGTCCCAGGAAGCACAGCATGAGGCCCAGCTGCCCTGAACACAGAGAAAATGGGGCCCTACCCCAGAGATGGCCAGGGAGGTCCCGGCTGTCAGGGGACAGAGGGGCAGGCAGGACATCTTAGCGTCGCTGAGGTGATAGCTGCTGCAGCAGCAAGTCAGTCCGGAGCCACAGGAGACCCTTGGGCGGCAGTGAGGCCAGTCGGCCACTCCGTGGGGTCCCAGGGGAGCCCTCACTGCCCAAGGAGGCGCAGCCTTGCCACTGGGGTGGGATGAGCCGGGGGGCGGGACTGTCTCCAGAGCTCAGAGCTGCCGCGCTGCACGGACGCTCCCGTCCAGACGGGGTCTCCCTCGGCCCGCTGTCCTCAGCCAGCCACCAGCAGGGACAGAAGCCCGCAGGCCAGGAGGCACCGGAAAGGCCTCCCAGGCTGGGCGTGGAGAGCTCAATTCCTAATCCTCTCAGGCGGATTAGAGTCGCAGGAATTGGCTGATCAACAAGCTGGCTGTGCCGGAAAGACACGCAGGCACCTGGCACAGGACCTGGTCCAGCCCCGTGCCCAGACCACCAGGCCACAGCCCGCCCGGCCACAGGCTTTGGCAAGAAGGGTAGGGGTGGGAGGACCTTGCATGGCCCGGCCCCCATGGTCCCGGACACCAGCACTACCCTGGGGATGCAGCCCTGGACCCGCCCCCTGTGCCCGGGGTGGGGCAGCCCTGGACCCGCCCCCTGCGCCCGGGGTGGGGCAGGTAGGGCAGTAGGAGCAGGAGGCCTGCAGGACTGTTCAGACCCCAGGCCATTCCTGCTCCTGCATTTGGATGGGGCCCTAAGGAAACTGTCCCCCAGGTGCTCCGGGCTCCTGCTCTGGACAGGAGTGTCCATCCTGCCTTTGCAGTCACCTGAGGGGGTTGCTTTTCGATAAAGAAGGAATTAAGAGGTCACCCAGCAGTTCGGTGCCGTTGGGAAATTGGCCCCACCACTGTCCCGGAGCTGGGGGCAGCACCGTGTGGCGACAGGTGTCCTCATAGCTGCTGTCCACTTGAGGACACGGCACCAGCCCCTCGTCAGACCCACATGGCCCTGAAGGCCGGGCTCCCCTCCCTCCTTCCTCACCTGCAAAAGTCCCAGGACCCTGGGGGCCGCTCTGCCAGCCTGTGCTCCGGGGCCTGTGACCCATGGGGTTGGCGTGGTGGGCAGAAGAGGACGCCACGGGCATGCAGCTACGGGGCTCGCGTTACACGGTTCCCATGATTCCTGGAGGTGAGCCGGTGGCCACCCAACTGTGGCAAACACCATGTTTGTCACCGTGGCCCCTGGGGACGGGGGCCAGGGACAGACGGCCTCCTGACCCCTGGCCATTTCCCAGAGAGGAGGAGCCCACCCTGGCTGTCCCTGTCCCCTGCTGCCCACAGCAGGGCCATCAAACCATTCTGTCTGGTGTGATCCTGGCCACACCACCGAGCAGCCGTGTGACCTCGGACAAGAGCGCACCTCTCTGCCCCTCCTCTGTCAGATGAGGTCACGACAAACCGTCTCCTCAGCAGCAGGGCTTCGCCGTCGCGACCACTGTGCGGCCTTGGTGGCCGTCAGGCTGGGCTGCTTTAATGAACTGACCCGTCGCTGAGGGAGGAGAAGTCACCTTACAACAGCCTTTTCACGTCCATCACGGCTGTGCTGAGGCCACAGACGCGGGCGGCCGGAAGGAGGACGCTGTGGCCCCACGTGCTGGGACGAGAGCACGTCGGGGGCGGATGCAGCGCCCCGCACACCCGGGACCCTCTGCACGGGAGCCCCAGAGCCGCCGCCAGGCCGCTGCCCTCAGTCCCCAGAGCCACCCCGGCAGACGAGGGGGTGGGGGGCCTCGCGTCCTCCCTCCGGGAGGGCAGAGGACACACCCGGTGCAGCCCCCTCCAGGCTCCCGTCCCCTCTCGGGCGCTCCAGTGGGCCAGTGGGGACGCGACCAGACGCGGCCCTGGGTCACCACCGGGGGGCCAGACCCCGGGGAGGGCGGGGCTGGGTCCACCAGACGCTTCATCAGGCAGCCTCGTCCATCAGCTCTGGAGCACACAGCCACCTACCAGCCCCCGTCACTGTCACCGCCGGTCAGGGGAGCGGGCGCCCCACAACGGCCACCACCCGCCTTGCAGAGGGCAGCGCTGCTACTCGGGCAGGTGAGCCCCCAAAACATCCCGCCTGGGACAGCCAGTCACGAAAGACCCCTCCTGCTAGGCTTGGGGAGGGTGCGACTCTGGGGCAGTAGGTCACCACTTCGGGGTGACCCCGAAACCCTGAATACGCCCTGGGGTGCGTCTCATGTGGCATGTGAAGTCCATCTCAATAAAGCCGTTAAAACATCCTTTTGCAAATGCTAGGAACCCATCTCAGTAACAAGCCAGGAGGGCGCTGGCTCTGCGCTGGGAAGCTGAGTGGGACGGAGCGACGGGTGCCGCTGACTCAGGGCCAACACGGCCACCGGTGGGGAGACTGCCTGCCCTGGCGCTGAGGACGCGGGTCTGGAGCCACAAGTGCTGTCCACGCGGGCTGGCGGTGGCACAGGGTCTCCACTCAGGTGGGGAGTGGGCGGTCTGCTGGCGTGTCTGTGCGGAAGGCAGGTGGGGCCGAGGGCGGCTCTGCACCCCTCTGGGGGGCCCTGAGCACCTCATTCATTCAGGCACCCCAGCCCATGTGTTTGTAAAGGAAAAGTGCAGCAGGAATGAAGGTCCGCAGGCAGGCAGGAGGAGAGAGGAGGAAGAAGCATTTATTTATTTGTATTTAATTATTCATCTTGGCTGTTTTGCTGGCCCAGGACACTAACTGGAGTCCTTGGGATGTGTGTGGACAGTGCTGGTCAGAGGAGGTGGACCCAACCAGGCTCCACCAGGGCGCCCCCAGCACCTCCTGACGGAGCAGCAGCGTGTGCGGCCCTGAGCGGGAGAGACAGCAAACCCAGCAGCCACGCTCCTGCACACTCGGGGCAGAGGGCGATGCCCACACGGGCCACGGACGGAGTGGGGCAGGCGGGCTGCTGGCAGAGGGGCCGCTGCTCAGAGACCCGAAAGGGTGCTCTGCTGGGTCCGGGAGCAGAAGGGGCCTCAGGCAGGGCCTGGGGCCCTGTCACTTTGTCAGCGGGCTCTGACCCCACGCGCAGGTGTTGAGCACAGCTGGCCTGGCCCAGCCTGCATGCTGGACTAAGCTGGTCTACACCGGCTGGGATTCCAGCCACCACTATGTCTGGTGGAGTTGGCGTCTGGCTGCAGAGCCCGTACACCCTTGCGTGGACACACACCAGACGCTGTTGCCTAGCCTGGCGGCCCCAGCCTCGCCCACGCTCCGCGGCTGTCATTTTCTCCAGGGACCAACAGATCAGAGACCAGTTTCTTCCTGCCAACCCCCACCCCCCACACACTTATTTCCTCGGGGGTGGCCAGACTGGAGTCACGGCAGATGAGGAGAAGGCACAGGGAAAGAGGCCTGTTCTGACGGGGTCTCGTCACAGGCGTTGGCCCCGGGAGGCAGAGGAGGGCAGTCCCATCGAGAGCGCGGCTCTGGGTGTCTCTGTGCAGCAGACACCCCGCCTGCTGGGCAGAAAGGGCCCAAGGGGCCTCGGGGTCCTGCCCGCTCTGCTGCCTATAGCCTGTCCCCAGCGCCACATCTGTGCTATCAGCCAGGGTCAAACCAGATCGGAGCAGAGCAGAAACAGCCACAGACAAGGTGACAAGCTTGGCTCAGCTCATCTTTAAGGAATGTCAAGTGACCTTCATTTATCCTTGTTCATTTGTCATTTATCCAAAATACAGCGAGGCCACCCCTTCTGTGTACTGGACGCTGAGTGGTAGAGGGGCTGGCGGATCCCACGGTGCAGCCCCCGACCCCAGATGGGTAGGAGTGAAGGAGAGAACGACATGGCGGGGCCGAGGCTGTCCCGGGAGGGACCAGCACTGGAACAGCCCAGGGAAGAGGCCCCACCCATCCTGACCCCTGGGAGGGATGTCTGTCGACAGCCGGGTGCCCAATGACAGTGCATGGGAGGCTGTACAAAGGGATGCGTACCACTGAGAGAAGGACCCTGGGAAAACGCACCTGCAGTCCAGTCCAGTCACGGGTTCGACCACAGCAAAGCTAAATGACATCTTGAGGAATGCACATGCAAGGGGAAAGCTCCAATGAAAGAGATGACCACGCGCTCAGAAGAACAGCTCTGGGGGAAGGAGACAGTCGCGATGGGGAAGTGCACACAGTGGGCTTCGGGGGGCTGGAAACGTCCGCCTCCTGGTCCTGGCTGGTCGTTCATGGGCGGTGCTGCAAACCTCACACTGAAGTATGTACGACAACTCACCGTCCCATTGAGGGGAGGTTTGCACACATGAAACAGAAAACTCAGGCTCTGCTGTTGTGGCCACTGGTTTATTTCCACCTTGGGCACGTCATCTGATCTGTGTACAACCCTCAGGTCGCCTCGTCTGTAACGTGTGGAGAATAATAGTGCCAGGTTCAAAACGTTGTTGTAGGATTAAATGTAAATGTCAAATTCTCAGCACAAAGCCACACACATAAATGCAACAAATCTTATCATCATCTTCATCACCATCACCACCACCACCATCATCACCATCATCACCACCA